>SJYX01002984.1:504122-521031 GCA_006410675.1 Oreotragus oreotragus | reverse complement strand
TCTGAAAGAGATGGGACTACATCAAGTATACATCATCAAGACCAACTTACCTGCCTCTTGAGAAACCTGTATGCAGGTCAAGAAGCAGATGTGTATAAGAGACAGATGGATGGAGGAGCCTGGTGGGCTGCAGTCCATGGGGTCGCTAAGAGTCAGACACGACTGAGCAACTTCACTTTCACTTTTCACTTTCATGCATTGGAGAAGGAAATGGCAACCCACTCCAGTTTTCTTGCTTGGAGAATCCCAGGGATGGGGGAGCCTCTTGGGCTGCCATCTATGGGGTCGCACAGAGTCAGACATGACTGAAGTGACTTAGCAATAGCAGTAGCACTAGCAGCAATGTGTATATATGGTAATCCCAAAGACCTAATTTATAGGAGGTACGTGTTGATACAGAAGACTGTACAAAGGTCTTGCCAACACACTTCATAGGGCAAATGGCTACAGCTGAGCCATCTTCACTTCAACCCTGCTTGGACCATCTCACCTGCTCAGGTTAGTGTCCACCATGGGAAAATGACTAAGTGATTTGTGTGTCCTTATATCCACGTATATCACCCTATGTTCCATTCCTCAGGCTGTTTTTGGAGAAAGATGGTAAAGCAAAATGAAACTTTGCCTCATGGAGATGTAATGCTTCTTTAACCCTAGATAGAGCTTCACTGCCATTCATAATGTTGATGGTGATTTTAACACAGACTCTAATTTGATGAGACTAATGGACATATTTACCTTTCAATGCCTCTTTATTCATTGAAAAAGAATAAGTTTTGAGGGATCCCAACTTCTGCTTCCTATTTTTGCCCCATTCCATGACCCTCAATTAAAACTAAGTGAGATAGAGTTGTGTTAGATAGAAAAAAAGTCCAGAGTCTTTTGTTCATTGACTTTGGGTCAACTAGAAGTAGATCAATTTGATAGCTATCTGAGGGCTGAGGGTCACACATATGCATGCATGGGTTATCTGCATTGACAAGAAGCCAGCTTCAAGAATCTTTGTTCTTGATAGGTAAAATAAAACACCTCAATATTGAATGAATCCTTTTTTTCCCCCTTCATTGTTCAGAAAAATTGTTAGAAGTGCACTTTTTTTTCTTGAGCAGAGAAAACCAATGAGAGAATGGCCTTCCCACTCATGAGCAAGCCCTCACTTGACTTGCTCCTCTCGAATTCTCTTTGGCCTCCAAATGGGCCAGCAGCTTACAGCTTTATTTTCCAGTGGCAAACTAAGGAGAGGAAGGAGCAGGGAGGTGTAATTTAAAGGATTAGGACTAAATCAAAATCCTTGAAAACTTTGGGAGTTAGAAATAAGGAGAAGGTAAAGAATGGTATGAATGAACAGTTATTGTTAACTCATCTATTGAGCTGGGAGATGGCAATGGCACCCCACTCCAGCACTCTTTTGCCTGGAAAATCCCATGGATGGAGGGGCCTGGTAGGCTTCAGTCCATGGGGTCACTAAGAGTCGGATACGACTTCACTTTCACTTTCACTTTTCCCTTTCATGTATTGGAGAAGGAAATGGCAGTGTACTCCAGTGTTCTTGCCTGGAGAATCCCAGGGACAGGGGAAGCCTGGTGGGCTGCCGTCTATGGGGTCACACAGAGTTGGACACGACTGAAGCAACTTAGCAGCAGCAGCAGCATCTATTGAGCTATCATAGAATGAGCTTTTTTACTGCTTAGTATGTGTAGGTAATACTCTGAGTATTTTATATCTGCCATTCATTTTGCTCTCATAGCAATTCTCTGACATGGGGACACTATCATCTCCAGTTTACAGATGATAAGACTGATGCACAAAGATATTAAATAGCTTGCTCGGGGTAGTGTGCCTAGTGTGTGGAAGAAATTGGGAAGGAACCTGACTGGTTCCAGGGCACATGTGTTTAACCTCTGCAGTGCAGCACCTCCCTGAGTGGTCCTCTGCATTTCTGGGATGCCTGCTCTAAAGGAGCAGCTCTCAAAGCTCGATTTTGATTGCAATTCCAACATTGCTGTGTATGCCCACCAACCCCCCACCCCCCAACTGGAAACCACAGTGTGGGAAAGAAGCAGCAAGAGGCACCATCAGGCCACAGGTAATGCCATCTACCTGCAGTATTTTAAAAGTTGCAGAGTATGTAGGTTATATTTTAGTGGCTTCTAATGTCCAGGGGGGTCTTCCTTTGCACAAGATGAAATTTCTGCAGGAAGGTGTGATGTGTGATGATGGTGAACGGACAAAGATTGTGTGGGTCACTCTTGTCAGAATGACTTCAGAGTATGATTCATAGGGAACTCAGAGTCCAGGAGTGCTCTTGGAATAAGAGATGAGTTTGTCTCCTTAGGTTTTATGTCTACAAGACAATAAATGTGCTTCATTTGGAGAAGGAAATAAAACCAGAAAACTTCCAGGTTTATAGATTCAAGATATAGATTTTCAAAAATTCACCATAAGCTCTGACATGAGGTTGATAATTTCCTGTTCCCTGTTGCTGATGCCTTTTGCTATAAAAATTCATGTTCGAAAGAGGTATTACTAAATATTGGAGAGAGATATGAAAGAAATAGCTTTAATAAAGATATAATACCTTTAATAAAGAAACTGATACAAAGCTGATACTTTCTATAAGAACTGAATGGATATTTAAAAGGGTAGAATTTGACAAGTGAGCATGTATCCTTAACTAGGTTTTAGTAGTGAATATCCTGGTTAAAAATCAAACCCAAAGATTTTTGCAAACATGATGAGTAAAACCTGCAAAAACCTACTTTTTAATCATGCAGTCTATTTTATACTTAATTAAAATAGAAAACTCAAGTGTTGCTTGAGGGAAGACTGTCCCTTTGTTCTAGAAGGATCAGTTGGAATATGCCATTTGGTTATCAATTTTTAAGCAAGTTTTGAGGCAAAGTTCAAAAATGTCATTAATCTGAACAAAAGAGTGTAAGAAAATAAGTGTCTTATTTGGTTATATAAATCGTGGTATATGGCTGAGACAGAGCTATATATATATATATATTTTTTTCAATGTTCTAAAGTTTTTAGAGGAGAGGAAATGAGGAACAGAAATATTTTTGGCTCTGAGTTTTGAGTACTCTGTGCTAAAACCTGTGGCATGTTCTGATGGTGTCATAGATATTTTGGCTTGAGAAGTTACTGATAGGAGATAAGGATTGACAAGGAAGATTGCAGAAATGTCTTACTAATACACCCTTCACCACTGATTGTACAGAAGTTCATCACAGTATCCCTGGTGGAACTTTTTGTCCTAACTGTAGGATTGTTTCATACAGAATGGCTAATATTTGGGAAAAGGTACTGATGTTGTGATATATTCTGATAAGACTGTTCATCTTGGTCCTGAGAATGAGACCACACTTCTTGGGAGATTTCCTGGAGAGGCCAGGGAAAGGGATATGTTTATCATCCTGCATCCTGGGTGGAGACAGTTATTGGGGCAGGAAATTAATTGTAACTTGAATGATGGAGCTTGGAGCTTGCATGGTAAAGTGGACATTTTTCCTGCCTGGGATTGGGGGTCTTCTAGGGGGTGTGGACTTTGAGACACAGGTACATTTGGTGTCCCTGCAAAAGTGGGATGATCTGCTCCTTCCATTTATTCATTTATATATATATATGGAGTGACTACTATATGCAAGTTATAGGAATCTAATTGAAAGGACAGATACAGTCTCTGCCCTCACCCTGCTTACAGACTACAGGTGGAGACAAGTACTGAACAAATAATTTTTTAAGCTAATTTTTAAATTACTTGATTGTGTCTCAAAAACACATAGCAGAAATTTACCATCTTAACCATTCTAAGTGTGTGAGGCAGTAGCATTAAGTACATTCACACTGTTGTGCAGCCACCACCATCTTCCATTTTAGAAGTTTTTCATCTCCCATACTGATACTCTGTATCCATTAAACAACAACTCCCCATTCCTCCTCCCTCAGGCCCTGGAAACTACCATTCTACTTTCCGTCTCTATAAACTTGACTACTATACATATCTCATTTAAGAACAATCACCATATTTGTCTTTTCGTGACCGACATTAAAATTCTGATAATGTTCTCCAGGTTCAACTACATTGAAGTGTGTGTCAAAATTTCATTCTTGTTTAAGGCTGAATAATATTCCAATGTATGTTTATGCCACATCTGGTTTATTAGTTCATCTGTCAATGGGCACTGAGTTGGCTTCCCCCTTTTGTTTATTGTGAATAGCTCTGCTATGAACTTGGGTGTACAAGTATCTCTTTAGAATTCTGCTTTCAATCCTTTGAGGGTAATAATTGCTTTTTAAGCATAAGAAATAAGACTATACTCATTAAATATAAATAAAAGGACACTGAGAGTGAATGTTAAAAAAGGCAGTGTCCTCTGTGGAGCAAGAAGCTAGCTCATCACAGTGTGTTCTTGGAGAAGATGATACTCAGGACAAGGCAAAGATTAGCTTAGAGTTAACCAGGGGAGACAAAGAGGTGGAACTTTCTAGGAGGCTGAGGAAGCAAGCCAGAAGCTTAAGACAGCCCAGCTTGGAGCCCGTAAGGAATGCTGTGAGTGGATGGATTGGAAGTCAGTAAAGAGGTGAAGACTTTACAGAATCTGGGCCTGTTGGCTCTGGGGAAAGTAAGATAAACTGATAATTGTAAACAGGATCTTGCCATGCTATTTTCATTTCTTTAACCCTACACATTTAGTAAAACCTTTCTTAAAAAGTAGACTTTGCCTCAGCTTTGCTCTGGAGACCATAAAGGGAAAAGGACTTGTTAATGACTGAAATGGAGTGGCAGAGGAGAGGCCAGCCTTTGTGGGGGCAGAGATGATGAACAAAGGTGTGGCAGTTTCGCCAGGCACTTGAGTGATGAAGGTACAGTGAGGTGGCCTGACAAGGAGGCTGACTCAGAGGCATCCTGGGGACCCTGTAGTACTCAGAATTACCTGTGTAGCCTGGGAAACATGTGCTGATTTGAATGCACTGGATGATGAAGCTGGGTAAGTTAGTATACTGGCATATTGCACCCCTTTCTAAGTTTATTCATATATTTTATGTTGAGACCAACTATTTGTGTGGTTAACTGAATGTGGAATGGTTCACACTCAGGAATGCATATCAGTCAGTTCAGTTGCTCAGTCATGTCTGACTCTTTGCGACCTCATGGACTGCAGCACACCAGGCTTCCCTGTCCATCACCAACTCCCGGAGCCTAGTCAAACTCATGTCCATTGAGTTGGTGATGCCATCCAACCATCTCATCCTCTGTCATCCCCTTCTCTTCCCGCCTTCAGTTTTTCCCAGAATCAAGGTATTTTCCAATGAGTCAGTTCTTCGCATTAGGTGGCCAAAGTACTAGAGTTTCAGCTTCAGTGTCAGTCCTTCCAATGAATATTCAGGACTGATTTTCTTTAGGATGGACTGGTTGGATCTCCTTGCAGTCCAAGGGACTCTCAAGAGTCTTCTCCAACACCACAATTCAAAAGCATTAATTCTTCAGTCCTCAGCTTTCTTTATAGTCCAACTCTCACATCCATATATGACTACTGGAAAAGCCATATCTTTGACTATATTCACAATAAAGTCCAAGAATTCTAAGCAGAGGAGGTATTCTCTTGGTCTTTGAGCCCAACCAATAGACTTTTCATACTGTTCATGGGGTTCTCAAGGTGAGAATACTGAAGTGGTTTGCCATTCCCTTCTCCAGTGGACCACATTTTGTCAAAATACTCCACCATGACCCATCCATCATCGGTGGGCCTACACAGCATAGCTCATGGATTCATTGAGTTAGACAAGGCTGTGGTTCATGTGGTCAGTTTGATTAGTTTTCTGTAATTGTGGTTTACATTCTGTCTACCCTCTGATGGATAAGGATAAGAGGTTTATGGAAGCTTCCTGATGGGAGAGACTGACTGAGGGGGATACTAGGTCTTATTCTGATGGGCGGGGCCATGCTCAGTAAATCTTTCATTCAATTTTCTATTGTTGGGCAGGGCTGTGTTCCCTCCCTGTTGTTTGACCTGAGGCCAAACTATGGTGGAGGTAATGAAGATAATGGCAACCTCCTTCAAAAGGTCCCATGCATGCACTGCTGCACTCAGTGCCCCCAACCCTGCAGCAGGCCACCACTGACGCACAACTGACAGAGACTCTTGGACACTCACGGGCAAGTCTGGGTCAGTCTCTTGTGGGGTCACTGCTTCTTTCTCTTAGGTCCTTTTTTACACAAGGTTTTGTTTGTGCCCTCCAAGAGTCTGTTTCCCCAGTCCTGTGTAGGTTCTGGTGGCTCTATGGTGGGGTTAATGGGAACGTCCTCCAAGAAAGCTTATGCCACACCCAGGTCTGGTGCACCCAGAGCCCCTGCCCCTGCAGCAGGCCACTGCTGACCCGTACCTCCACGGGAGATGCTCAAACACTCAAAGGCAGGTCTGGCTCAGTCTCTGTGGAGTCTCCTGGCATGCACAAGGTTTTGTTTGAGCCTTCCAAGTGTCTCCGGTGGGTATGGGGTTTGATTCTAAATGTGATTTCACCCTTCCTACTGTCTTGCTGAGTCTTCTCCTTTGCCCTTGGACGGCTTTTTTTTTTTTTTTTGGTGGGATCCAACATCCTCCTGATGATGGTTGTTCAGCAGCGAGTTGTAATTTTGGAGTTCTTGCAGGAGAAGATGAGCTCACATCCTTCCACTTTGCCATCTTAAATGTCTATCTTGTCAAAACTATGGTTTTACCAGTAGTCGTGTATGGATATGAGAGCTGGACTATAAAGAAAGCTGAGCACTGAAGAACTGATGGTTTTGAACTGTGGTGTTGGAGAAGACCCTTGAGAAGCCCTTGGACTGAAAGGAGATCCAATGCTGTCTTGGTAACAAAGCATGGTGCCCCACCTGGCCATGGCTACCATGAAGCCAAGAGTGAAATTCAGGGACTGGTTGCAGAAATCAGCTCCTCTCAGGAGGTGCTGTGTCTGTTTCCTTTCAGTTTCAGGTCTGACTCATTACTAATGGCCCTGATTTATACACACTGCAAACATTCCAAGTATTATGCAAACAGGATCAAAAAAAAAAAAAAAGAATTCTTATCAACGGTACTAGTAGGAATTGCAACTCCTGGCATTCACTGGATAGCACTAATATTTTCTTTTAAAGTTCAGATTTTTTCCTTTGATTAGAAGCAGGAAATCTTAGCTGAGCCCAGAATGCCTGTGGTGTGTAAGTATGGCTCTTTGAGTAGTTTCGATGTGTGAAAGATTGTAAACAAAGAAAGGAAGTGAATGCTTCTGGAGTATCTCTAGAATCACAAAGGCCAATTAAATAGCACCTCTAATTACTGATGGGAAAGCCTGTATCATCTTTAAGTCTGAGACAGAAGAATCTAATATAGTGGTGAACTTATATAACTGTCACACTGGTGCAGGTATGTACATTCATGGAGCTGACGAGCTTGAATCTCTGCCATCATGTGTGTATATGCTTGTATTGTGTGTGTTTGTGTGCTTGGTCATTCAGTCATATCCGACTCTTTGCAACCCCATGGACTGCTGGACTTCTCTGTCCATGGGCTTTTCCAAGCGAGAATACTGGAGTGGGTTGCTATTTCCTCCTCCTGGGGATTTTCCTGACCCAGGGATGGAACTCGAGTCTCTTGTGGCTCCTCCACTGGCAAGCGGATTCTTTACCTCCGCCACCTGGGAAGCCCTTGTCTGTGTTACAAGTGTGCACCATGCACACACAGTATGTGTTCTTAATTAATTAACTGCTGGAGTAAGATAGTTATATTAAAACTATGGCAAGCTGGAAGCAATAGCGCTTTGGATCTGTGTACTTGCCTAGGGGAAGGAACTTACAGCTAATGTTTATACATTAAAATAATCAGACACTCTTTGTCTGAATAGAGGACTTTATGGTAGACTTATTTTAAAAGAGGAGGCGGGGAACCAGCATGGAAAACGTTTTAAATGTATCTATTTGCAGGTAATTCCTTTTTTTAAAAAAAAACTCACACTTGATAAAATTCCTATCTTTGCTGATACTGTTTATCAGACCGTATACCCTATGAAAATGTAACTCTCTCCTGGGCTGGTGAAATATATTCTGTTAGTAATTTTGATACAGTTGTGTAAAATACTTCTGCCTACTACAAATGATTTGAACGCATATAGGATGGGGCAAAGGGAAGTTTTGTTTTCTTGGTTGACACACTGTTGGGGACTGTGGAGTGGAGAGAAATGGGGTAAATTATAATACTGATGAATTGTAGACTGGTCATGTCATATCAGAAGAGTGAAACATCTCATTATTCAGCAGTATTGAGTTATGAACTGATTCCATATAGCAATCTTCCATATAATTGAAGGCAGCCTCTGCTAATGCTAAAACATTCTCTTTCTTACCCTTTCTGGCATAATTTCCATAGTGCATGGCACATCTCCTTGTCTTTCTAAATGTTAGTAGATGTCTGTGACATTTAAAGTACATACTCATTTGAGTAAATGTCAGCTGATGGAACTTTTCTCCAGGGGGTGCCTGTACCCTAGCAGCAGTTGAAGGGGTGTAGACCCAGGCTGCCATGTTTGTCAGAGGGGTGTTGTCCCCTCCAGTCACAAATGATGGAATTAGGAATGTGCTCTTGACTCAGTCTAGTCCATTGGGAGAACTTCATTGTGAGAATTTATATTTAGGACGCAGCACACTGAAACAGATAGGCAAGCAGAGGTGGGGTGGAATCCTACCAAGGCTAGACATGCCATCTGCAAGCTGAAGAAATGGGTGAATAAAGAGCAGAGGAAGCAGGTTTGAAGGCAGGAGCCTGGGTGCAAACTAAGAGGCTGCCTCCAACCAGGGTGGCAGGGTCATGACACAGAGCAGAACAACTTCTACATGAAGGCTGTCCACAGATCTTTTCCCCCACACCGTCTAAGAGAGTTGATGAAATAACCTGAAACCCCCTGATACCTAGTTCATCTACTGCTTTTCTTCCCTAAACTCTTATGCCATTTCTGACTTACAATCCACATGCTCCCTAAGTTGATTTTTACATATGCTATTCTCTTCTCTCTTATCTTCGTTCATGTGTGTAATTCTGTTCATGCTTCAAAAACCAGATCAAAGAACATTTTCTTCAGAAAGATTCCTTGGATCATTGAGCCAAGGGAACCTCATAGCAGCCCATGTTTCTGCCAATGGCTGTATGGTTTCTGAGCTACCTACACATGTCCTTTCTCTCTGGTAATTGACTATATAGGGGGAGATTTCTTTCTGATTCTCCGTTGGATCTCTAAAGTACTTTACACAGAACACAGTACAACAGCTGTTCATTGCATTTGTGTAAGTAAATGAAAAAACAAAGCTCTAATCAGCCACAGGGTTTCAGGATCAACATTTTTGGCTTATACTAAATCTCACCAGAATTTATATAAAATCATGTGCTCAGACAAGCTTCTTTTCTCCACAGCCACCTGTCTTTAAGGGGCTTCCCTGGTGGCTCAGAGGTAAAGACTACACCTACAATGCAGGAGACTCATGTTGGATTCCTGGGTTGGGAAGATCCCCTAGACCAAGGGAATGGAACCCACTCATTAATTTTGCCTGGAGAATCCCATGGACAGATAGAGCCTGGTGGGCTACAGTCCATGGGATCACAGAGAGGGGCACAACTGAGCGACTGACACTTTCAATTTCATCCATCTTTAAAATAAAATCTCTGTGGTTGGCCAACCTAAATGGGTAAGCATTGTCCTTTTAATTTTAGATGGGAAGGACATTTATTACTTCATTGATAGAGATATGGTTTGTGACGATGAAAAGATTTTAGAAATGGATAGCTAGTGGCTGTGCAACATTGTGAGTAAACAATACTATTACACTGCACACTTAAAATGGTAAAACAAAAAAGAAAATTTGAAAGTATCTTAACATTGTCTGATTTTTGAGTTGGAGCTATTTTCCTGTTCCCAGAGTAATCAAACAAGTTACAGAGGAGCCCAGCACACATGCTTAAGAAACTCTTGATTCTGGGACAGTGACTGGAGGGGGATCATGGCAATGATGCAGATCTGTGTGTGATGACTTAGCTGGTATTTTCCATTGATCACTCAGGGCTCTGTTGATGAAAGCAACCCGACCAAGCACCTTTGAAGTGGCAGCATTGCAGAGAAGGTGTGAAGACTGAAGAACTTTGATTCATTCCCCCTCTTAATTGATTTTAAAAGCAGGAAAGGAGGAAGCAGGCAGGAGGAAAGTTCCCAAGCTGCCGAGCTACAGATGTCCTCACTCTCCAAGTGCATTCAGTGGCAGGTCAAGTGTGTAGTGAATGCATAAGCAAGAATATTTAATATGCGTGATACAGTTATGTGGTGTTGGTTCACCGATTTCCTCACATTACTCTGCACATCTCTCTCAAAGGAGCCATCCTGGTGAAATGAGATTTTAATAAAAGGAATCCATATGGCATATTGTTGAACATTCAGGACACTGTCTGCTTTTCCCAGTGATGCTGGGCAGAGAACACAGTCCTATTTGAAAATATGATGTTTAGATACAAATGTAATTTGCCAGAGCAAAGTCATTTCTGCCCAGGATCAATTGAACACATGCATTTTATTAAACTGTCCTTTTGATGGACTTTTTTTTTTTTTTAGGGGAAGCTTGTTCATCCACTTGAGTTTTTGTTTTTGTTTTCTCCCAAATGTTGCCTGGGAATTTTGTGCAATTACCTTGTATTCCAAACGCAAGTTGTTTTTGAAAATTCAGCAGTTGATCATTGCGCTGGGTGCAGGATAGCTTACTGCAGCCTCCTCCCTGAGGCCCGCCAATCCCCAGGGATGCAGGAGCAAGCTCACAGGTTTGACATATCAGCTGTTACTGAAACCATTCTTCTTTGTTTGACATCAGAGTGGATTTTCAGAGCAAAGTGGGCATCAGGGTGACTTCTGATTGATTTCTATTCTCCTTTTCTGACCACAGGCCACGGTATGAAATTCATTGGCTGTGAAGGTGTAAACTGTTGCTAAGTCTCTTTCTTAGAGTAACACAGGAGAGCGTATGTTGACCTTTCGCTAGGTCAGCAGTCCCTGAAGACATTAGTTGAAGGAATGCTCACACCCAGGTTTTCGAAAGGAGTACAAAGAAGTTGGCTATCTCCCTATTCAGCAAAAGTGGGTATCTATCTAGCCTTAGAGCAGCATCATCAAGTGATGAAAGTGTTCTGAGATATCATTTCCCACACTCCAGTCCTCCCTACCTCCCTATCCCCAAACAAGTTAAGGGAGTCTGTGTGAAAGAGAGAGAGAGGAGAGAGAGATACCCAGGTACAGAGGATAGAGTGGGAAAGATTGAAGAAAGAAGAGACTGATGTTTTTTGTGTGTGAGTTCTGAAATAATGAGGTTAGGTCATAGTAAGTTTCTAGAAGTCCTAGGAAATGTGGACTAGTGCAAAGAGGAAAGAGCACAAAATCTCAGGCCTGGAGAACTGAAGTTTAGCCTTTCTGTCTCCAATCCATTCCATCAGGGTTCTCCTTCACTCCCTTCCTGTCTCTGTTTTCATACCTGTCCCTGGGGATAACTGGAGCCTGTTTCATTTGTCATTTATGTCCATGCTGGGGAGAGTTGGGAAGAGCTGGTCTGGGGAGAAGGAGTAACCTCAGAGGGACCTGAGCCAGGAGACCAGAAGCTGGGGAAGTCAGAAAGGGAACACAAGTGATGCAGAGAGTGGTGTTAGAGACACAGGAGCAGAGAGGAGCCAAGGTGGACTCTGATGTGAAAGCAAACAAGAGCCCAGAGTGATGCTAAGTGGTGAAGAACACGGCCCATTTTGCCTAGTAGATTCCAGAATAGAATCACAGGTCCTTCTCTGGTTTATCAGTTCTTTTGGACATCTTGTACTGGAAACACTCCATCACAAAGCCCTGAGGTCTGGCAAGATCTAGGGTCTGATGGAAGATGGAGCAGAGCCACCCCATTGACATTCTAGGCACAGCAGAGATCTCTCCACTCATAATCCAGGATGGAGCTGATGGAGGAGATCAACAGGGCATCTGAGCACAAGTCCCAAGAAGTCTCACTGAGTGCACCTGAGCGGGATTCCATGTAATGGATTCAGGAGTAAGCGTTTGCTCTCAGAAGTGGGTGAGGGTGATGGTGACCAAGACGAGGCAAGTGGTGTTTGGAGGGTGGTGGGAATCAAGGTGATTTAGGACAGCTGGGTGTTAGGAAAAAGCAGGGGGGCAGTGGTGAAGCCCTAGAAATGGAGCCCCAGAGGAGTTAGACGCTGTGATATGGGGAATGACAGCGGGTGAGTCTATTTTAATATTTTAGTTTCTGATTTTGTTTGTTGTGTAGATCTCCTCTTTAGAGTGTAAGCACCAAGCAGGCGAGGGTTTTTGTTCTGTCAGTAGCTGTACCTCACTCCCTAGCATAATGCCTGACATCTACAAATTCCTCTGTGAATACTTTTTGAGTAACTGACTTCAGAAAACCTGGAGGGAGTATGTATTGTGGGGGTGGTGGGGGGAGTGTTGGTCTGAGGAGTGGGTCCTTCCATGGCTGGCAAGCCAGATTGAGTCAGACAGCCAGTCTTTTCTGCTATAGGCTTTGCCCTTCACTAAGCTGATTTCTTCAGTCACTTTAAGAGTTGATACATGGTCACTATGGCGTTTGAATCAGTAACTGCTGAATAAAAGTAGCCTATATTCAGATAAGTGTACAAAGGAGAAATCTGAGGTAGCAACAGGATTTCCATTCTAGTTTGCTTCCAGTTTTCTATCTGCAAGTAACATGATAGCTTAATGTCAATAACCAGGAGAAGGAAGGGAGAGACAGACTACAGCTCGGTGAATTTCCAAACTGGGTCATCTTCAGCCACTTAGACCATGAGAAGAAGGTCACATATTCCTTCCAGGGGTGTGTTCATCTCTCCTAAGAGAGCTCCTGTTGGTGAAAGGTGGGGAGTGCTCCAGTGTCACAGAGCGATGGCACTGTGGGGACGGCTCTGAACTAACAAACCTAGGTTCCAAAACTTTTAAAACTAAAAAAAATCTCAGAGGACACTTGAGAAGAAGGTGGTGGCAGGAACTCTAGGCCTAGGCACTGTCCTGCCTCTTTGTCTAATTTGCTACTGGTCCTGGGGGATATCACCCAACCTCTCCAGGCCTCCATTCTCTTGCCCTTGGGATGGAAATCTCTCTCTTATCTTTAGCAAATTTCCCTCACAGCCTCATTGTGAGGCTCTGGGGGGGAAATTCTGGAGGTCTTGTAAGACTGTAAAGGATCATCAAGACATGGAAGCAACATAAATGTCCATTGAGAGAAGAGTGGATAAAGAAGATGTGGTACATATATATAATAAAATAGTGCTCAGCTATAAAAAGTACAAAATAATGCAGCAGCGTGGATGGACCGAGGGATTATCATACTCAGTGAAGTAAGCCAGACAAAGGCGAAAAGCAAAGGAGAAAAGGAAAGATACAAGCATCTGAATGCAGAGTTCCAGAGAATAGCAAGGAGAGATAGAAAGCCTTCTTCAGGGATCAATGCAAAGAGACAGAGGAAAACAACAGAATGGGAAAGACTAGAGATCTCTTCAAGAGAATTAGAGATACCAAGGGAACATTTCATGCAAAGATGGGCTCAATAAAGGACAGAAATGGTCTGGACCTAACAGAAGCAGAAGATATTAAGAAGAGGTGGCAAGAATACATAGAAGAACTGTACAGAAAAGATCTTCATGACCCAGATAATCATGATGATGTGATCGCTAATCTAGAGCCAGACATCTTGGAATGTGAAGTCAAGTGGGCCTTAGAAAGCATCACTATGAGCAAAGCTAGTGGAGGTGATGGAATTCCAGTTGAGCTGTTTCAAATCCTGAAAGATGATGCTGTGAAAGTGTTGCACTCAATATGCCAGCAAATTTGGAAAACTCAGCAGTGGCCACAGGACTGGAAAAGGTCACTTTTCATTCCAATTCCAAAGAAAGGCAATGCCAAAGAATGCTCAAACTACTGCACAATTGAACTCATCCCACACGCTAGTAAAGTAATGCTCAAAATTCTCCAAGCCAGGNTTGAGTCAACAAGGAATAATCTATAATTCAGAAGTTAAAAGAAACCCTGGAATTGTAAAATTAGCATATATACATAGATTATTAATCAAGTAAAATTTAGAACTGAAAAATGCAACAAATCAATGGGTGGGTTTAATTTCACATTAGGCACACATCCTTGAGAGAGGATGTGTGGGCTGGGATATAGATCAGAAGAAACTATTCAGAAGTACAAAGAAACAAAAGGATAGAAAATACGAAAGGGGGGCCAGAGACTTTGAGGATTCAGTGAGAAAGTTGAGGCAAATATGCAGGTGGTGTTCTGGAAAGAAAGGAAGCAGAAGCAATATTTGAACATGTAATAGCTGGGAATTTCCTAAAATAATTGAATGAGTAAATATCATATATTAATGCATATACATGAAATCTAGAAAAATGGTACTAATGAATCTGTTTGCAGGGCAGGAATCGAGATGCAGACTTAGAGAATGGACTTGTGGGCACGGGCAGGGTGGGAAGGAGAGGGTGGGATGAACCGAAAGAGCAACACTGACATGTATGCACTACCATGGGTAAACTAGATAGCTAGTGGGAAGCTGGTATATAGCACAGGGAGCCCAGCTCGGTGGTGTTTGGTGACCTAGATGCATGGGATAGGGGTTGGGAGGGAGTCTCAAGAGAGAGGCAATATATGTATGCCTATGGCTGGTTCATGTTGTACAGAAGAAACTAATACNCTGACATGTATGCACTACCATGGGTAAACTAGATAGCTAGTGGGAAGCTGGTATATAGCACAGGGAGCCCAGCTCGGTGGTGTTTGGTGACCTAGATGCATGGAATAGGGGTTGGGAGGGAGTCTCAAGAGAGAGGCAATATATGTATGCATATGGCTGGTTCATGTTGTACAGAAGAAACTAATACGATCAGTTCAGTTCAGTCGCTCAGTCGTGTCCAACTCTTGGCGACCCCATGACTTGCAGCACGCTAGACCTCCTTGTCCATCACCAACTCCTGGAGTTCACCCAAACTCATGTCCATCGAGTTGGTGATGCCATCCAGCCATCTCATTCTCTGTTGTCCCCTTCTCCTCCTGCCTCCAATTGAAAAGCAACTATATTCCAATTAAAAAGACTATAAAATGTATTTTATACTTTCCAATATACTTATCTTTATATGTATATTTTGGGCAAAATCANACCCAAACTCATGTCCATCGAGTTGGTGATGCCATCCAGCCATCTCATTCTCTGTTGTCCCCTTCTCCTCCTGCCTCCAATTGAAAAGCAACTATATTCCAATTAAAAAGACTATAAAATGTATTTTATACTTTCCAATATACTTATCTTTATATGTATATTTTGGGCAAAATCGCTAAAATACTGATGCAAAAGGGCTGATCAACAATGCCACATTTTGGCTCTCTGAAAAGACTAATAAAATTGATCATTATCTAATGAGACCAATACAGAAAAAAATATACAAGAATAAATTCTAGAAATAAAAAAGGGACTCCATTGCAGATCCTAGAGATATTTAAAAATACAAGGGGACACTATAAACAATGTACAAACCCAAATTTGAAAATTTAGATGCAATGTGTAAATTCCTATAAAAACACAACTTGCCAAACTGACACAAAAGGAAAGAGAAAAATGAGATTAGTTTTGTAACTAATAACAAACATTAAATCTACAATGAAAAGCCTTAAAACAAAGATAAACAAAACAAAAATCTCCTGGCCCAGATGCCTTGACTTAGTTAATATTCAGGAATTAAACACATTAATCTTATGTAAAGTAGACATATTCTTTCTGTGAGGTTAACTTAATCATAATAATAAAATCTNCTAATAACAAACATTAAATCTACAATGAAAAGCCTTAAAACAAAGATAAACAAAACAAAAATCTCCTGGCCCAGATGCCTTGACTTAGTTAATATTCAGGAATTAAACACATTAATCTTATGTAAAGTAGACATATTCTTTCTGTGAGGTTAACTTAATCATAATAATAAAATCTCAAAAAAATTGCACAAATGAAACATTCAGGCTACAAAAGTCTTACTCATGGATATAGAAACAAAACATTTCTAAAAAAACATTTGGCAAGCAGAATCCAGAAATATTAGAAAAAAGATACTATATTGTGATCATATATACGACAGTTTATACTAGAAATGCAAGATACTTTAACATTGCAGAATTAATCAATATAATTTATCACAATGGATTCAATGAAAGAAACTGATTATCTTAATAGATGCAAAATATTAAATATTATTTATGAGAGCTGTCTCAGCAAATTTAGAATAGAAGGACATTTCTTGAACTCAATAAATGGCACTTACAAAAACATCATCCTTAATAGTAAACATTAAACTTTTTTCCTTACTAGGAATAGGACAAGAGTTGCTCATGTCATTTCTAATCAACATTGTACTGGTGGTCCTAGCCAATGTAAAAGACAAGTATAAAACCAATTAGGATTGGAAAAGAAGAAACAAAATAGTTATTACTTGCAGATGCTATATTCCTGCATGCAGACTCTCCAAGAATCTACAGGGAAAGTACTAGAATTCATAAGATAATTAACAAAGTTGATGGCTATAAAGTTATTGTTTTTAAAAATTAATTATATTTTAATATATAGACAATAACCAGAAAATGTCCCATCACTTCATGGGAAATAGATGGGGAAACAGTGCCAGACTTTTTTGGGGGGGGCTCCAAAATCACTGCAGATGGTGACTGCAGCCATGAAATTAGAAGACGCTTACTCCTTGGAAGAAAAGTTATGACCAACCTAGATAGCATATTCAAAAGCAGAGACATTACTTTGCCGACTAAGGTCCGCCTAGTCAAGGCTATGGTTTTT
>SJYX01002984.1:465391-498825 GCA_006410675.1 Oreotragus oreotragus | reverse complement strand
CCACTTGACTTCACATTCCAAGATGTCTGGCTCTAGATTAGTGATCCCTATATAGAGTGCCTGATGAACTATGGATGGAGGTTGGTGACATTGTACAGGAGACAGGGATCAAGACCTTCCCCATGGAAAAGAAATGCAAAAAAGCAAAATGACTCTCTGAAGATACCTTACAGATAGCTGTGAAAGGAAGAGAAGTGAAAAGTAAAGGAGATAAGGAAAGATATAAGCATCTAAATGCAGAGTTCCAAAGAATAGCAAGAATAGATAAGAAAGCCTTCCTCAGCGATCAATGCAAAGAAATAGAGGAAAACAACCGAATGGGAAAGACTAGAGATCTCTTCAAGAAAATTAGAGATACCAAGGGAATATTTCTTGCAAAGATGGGCTCAAAAAGGACAGCAATGGTGTGGACCCAACAGAAGCAGAAGATATTAAGAAGAGGTTGCAAGAATACACAGAAGAACTGTACAAAAAGGATCTTCACGACCCAGATAATCATGATGGTGAGTACGTCAAGGCTGTATATTGTCACCCTGCTTATTTAACTTATATGTAGAGTACATCATGAGAAACGCTGGACTGGAAGAAACACAAGCTGGACTCAAGATTGCCAGGAGAAACATCAATAACCTCAGATATGCTGATGACACCACCCTTATGGCAGAAAGTGAAGAGGAACTAAAAAGCCTCTTGATGAAAGTGAAAGAGGCGAGCGAAAATGTTGGCTTAAAGCTCAACATTCAGAAAACTAAGATCATGGCATCTGGTCCCATCACTTCATGGGAAATAGATGGGGAAACAGTAGAAACAGTGTCCGACTTTATTTTTCTGGGCTCCAAAATCACTGCAGATGGTGACTGCAGCCATGAAATTAAAAGATGCTTACTCCTTGGAAGAAAAGTTATGACCAACCTAGATAGTATATTCAAAAGCAGAGACATTGGCGACTAAGGTCTGTCTAGTCAAGGCTATGGTTTTTCCTGTGGTCATGTATGGATGTGAGAGTTGGACTGTGAAGAAAGCTGAACATCAAAGAATTGATGCTTTTGAACTGTGGTGTTGGAGAAGACTCTTGAGTCCCTTGGAATGCAAGGAGATCCAACCAGTCCATTCTAAAGGAAACCAGCCCTGGGATTTCTTTGGAGGGAATTATGCTGAAGCTGAAACTCCAGTACATTGGCCACCTGATACGAAGAGTTGACTCATTGGATAAGACCCTGATGCTGGGAGGGATTGGGGTCAGGAGGAGAAGGGGATGACAGAGGATGAGATGGCTGGATTGCATCACTGATTCAATGGATGTGAGTCTGAGTGAACTCTGGGAGTTGGTGATGGACAGGGATATCTGGCGTGCTGCGATTCATGGGCTCGCAAAGAGTCAGACTTGACTGAGTGACTGAACTGAATTCACTATTAATATTTAATGTTTTATTAATGAATAAAACATTTATGTTTAAAATTTGACTTTTATTTTATTATATCTTATTTCATCCCTTTATTTCTATTAGACATTTGATTTTGGCATTTTGAATTATAATGGTCTTACATGGATCAAAAATTCAGATTATCGAAATATATATTCTTAAAATTTCTGTTTCACTCATGTTTCCTGTTCTTCCCAGTGTCAACCTGCTGTCCTCAAAGCAGCAGCAACTATTACTAATCTCTTTTTTGTGTATCTGCCCAGAGATTTCCTTGGCATATACAAGGCAATATTTATTCCTCTGACACACAAACTTTTTATATGGACAGTAGTTTACTCTCTATGTTATCCTTTCTTTTGAAAGTTATTCCCATATTCATGTAGAGAGAATTTCTCACAAATTTTCCTTTCTTTACTATGAACTTGACAACTGCATCGTGTTCTGTTGTATGAATGTACCCTCCTGATGGACAGGGAGAGTATTTTAAGTCTTTTGCGATTACATTTATGATGAAATGAATGACTTTGCACATATGCTATTTTGCATGAGCATATTCACAAGATGAATTGAATAGCTGTCATTCTTCAAGGAGTGTGTTTACTTCCAACTTTAATAGGTACCATTAACCAAATTGCCTTCTTTAAGGCTATTCTAATTTAAATTCCTGTCAGCAATGCATAAGAGTATAAGAGGGCTTGCTTCCCCATAACTTTATCAACACAGGGAAAAATTATGTTGCAATTTTAAATTGACTTAGAGAAATTGATATTTTTTTATGATGAGTTTCTTAAAAACATGGCTTAAAGTTGCTTGTTTGAGTCTTTAATTCTGTCATTAGAGAACATTTTACAATGCTGTATCTTAATATACAACTGTCAAAAACTTCTCAGTCATATTTATTTCTAGAAATTTTATCACTTTTTGTTGATAGTATAAATGGATTTGTCCATTGTCTTCTCTGACTTGTTGGTGTTTGCATATATGAAAGTCGTTTATTTCCACATATTAATCTTGTCCTCCATCATCTCACTGAGTCCTCTCAGGTATATAATGTCTTTTCAGTTGATTCTCTTGGAACTTTTAGATAACGCTGATATCTAGAATTAACAAATGCTGATAATTTTACTTTTCTCTTTCCAGTTTTTATATTCTCTTGTCAATTCCACTGGCTAGTTATTACAATGTTTTAAGCAATAGTAGTGAAATGGCATCTTTTTATTGTTGACATTGTAGGGAAAACTTGTAGGGTTTTCCCATTAGGTATTGGCAATTGGACTTATTTATAAATCTGGATTAGTTAGGGTTCTCCATAGATTTATTATGAAGAATTGGCTTATGCAATTATGGAGGCTAACTCTCCCAATCTGCTGTCTGAAAGGTGGAGATCAAAGAAAGCCAGTGGTGGAGTTCAGTCTACATCTGAGGACTTGAGAACCAGGGGAGACAATGATGTATTAATTAACTTCCCTGGTGGCTTGGTGATAAATAATCTGCTTGCAATGCAGGAGACACAAATTTATCCCTGGGTCAGGAAGATCCCCTGGAGAAGAAAATGGCTACCCACTCCAGTATTCTTGCCTGGAGAATNTTGAGAACCAGGGGAGACAATGATGTATTAATTAACTTCCCTGGTGGCTTGGTGATAAATAATCTGCTTGCAATGCAGGAGACACAAATTTATCCCTGGGTCAGGAAGATCCCCTGGAGAAGAAAATGGCTACCCACTCCAGTATTCTTGCCTGGAGAATTCCATGGACGGAGGAGTCCATACATATGCATTTTTTTTCTGATAAATGCACACATGTATGTAGTATCTGACTTTTTCTCCCTGTTTTCAGTACCTTTTATCAATTCAATAATTTGAATAATGTCAAATAGTTTTTCAACATCTGAGATGGTCATTTGCCTTTTCAGAAATATGATTATGGTACATTTCCTTAATGGATTTCCTAATATTAAGCTACTGGAACAAGGACAACTGAAATAGTTTTACTTTCTGGAGTAAGTCCCACTTGGTTATGGTGTATGATAATGTGCCACTGATAATTTTGTTGCTAATATTTTATTTAAGATTTTGCACCTAAATTAATAAATATCATTCATATTGGTTATCTTTTTGCTGTACTGTTGGTTTTGTTATCAATGTTAAGTTCAATTCTTATATTGAATCAGGTTTCAAATTTTCCATGTAAATTTACTTACATGGAGATAGCAAAAACATCTTTTGTGACTCTTATTTTCTTCAGTTCCTATAATTATTTCCCACATACTAGTTTTATTTATTTTTTATGACCTCTCCAAATTTTTTTCTGATTAGGCAATCTAGTAACTTATCTAGTCTTTGCTCTTGCTTTTTGTTTTTTTCTCCCTAAGATCCAGCTTTTGGATCTGTTTGTCATGCTATAATTTTTCTGTTTTTTTTTTTCTCCCCAACTTACTAATTTCTGCTTTTGTCTTTATTAATTCATTTCCTTTATTTCCCTTCAGGGTATTTGGTTTGTTCTTTTTCTGATTTCTTGAATTGCATACTTAACTCATTTAATTTGTTCTTACTTTCTGATATATCTATTCAAAGTTATTCATTTATAAGAATTAAAGGGTTTAAAAGTACACTTTGAAAGCATACCATGTTGTACAGACCAATGTCTGTCCCCTGCCCCTTCTCATTAGCATCTTCTGCAGTGTCTTTCACAGTAGCAGGCACGCACTGTGTTCTCAATAACTACTTGACTCAACAAATGCGAAGTAAATAGATCCATGGCAGAAGAGAGTGCTCCTTTCCTTGTCCTTCTACTCTGCAGGACAAGCTTCATTGCATCATATTTATTAGTATACCCATGAGGTTTTGCTTCAGAAGGAGCATACACTGCTTTAGCCAAAATGATTCCCTTGCCAGCCAAGAGTCCTGAGGATTGGCTGCTCTATTTTTCAACAGACACGTATTTTGATGAACTATTTGTGTTGGCACCAATGCTTCCACAGTTCTTGCCCAAGAGCACAAGGTTTCAGTCCATTTGCAGATCTGCACAGTAATGACAGCTTGTATTCATACAGGACCTATTTTAAAAGAAGTTTTAATTTAGAAGACTCTGGTATTTCTTAGAGTATGGCTTTCATCCTTTTACCATCCCAGAGGCAACAGGAAGAACAATACTGACACAAGGAGAAACTGGAATTCGAAGTCTCTTGCCAAAGGTTGTCGTGTCAGTGATGAAGAGGACCAAGTTGTGTGTGGTCTATAATCCTTTCCACATGAATATGGTCATTTTAAATAATAAATTGTATTTATGTTATATATTTTATATATTATTTATTATTGTATATATGTAGGTATATTTTACATGCTCATATATTAGACATGGTTAATATATAAAATCAGCTTTGGGTCATAATTTACATACAATTCACAATTTTCAATGAGAGAGATTTAACAAATTTATACATAATTATATTTAATGTTATGTAAGCACTGTGAAAATCCATTTTTATCATCCCCCAAACATTCCCAACATTTTAAAGGGATTTTTCGTGCCCCCTTGGAGTCAAAACAATTCACTATATTCTTGGCAACTACTGAAGTACCTTCTCCCTGTCACTACAGTTTTACCTTTTTTAGAATTTCATAGAAATGGAATCACAAGTGTCTGCATCTGCCTTCTTTCACTTCGCATAATTCTTTAAAGATTCATCTATGTTGTTGCATCATCGGTAGTTTGTTACACTCTAATGGAGAAGGAAATGGCAACCGACTCCAGTGTTCTTGCCTGGAGAGTCCCAGGGGCAGGGGAGCCTGGTGGGCTGCCATCTCTGGGGTTGCACAGAGTCGGACACGACTGAAGCAACTTAGCAGCAGCAGCAGCAATGCTAAGAAGTATTTTATTGTATGGATGTACCAGTTTGTATAAACATTCAACTGACGGATGTTTGGATTCTTCACAGTTTTGGGTATTTAAAATAAAGCTACCATGTACATTCATATAAGAATCTCTTTGTGAACATATGTTTTCGTTACTCTTGGATAAATGCCTAGGAATAGAATTGTGAGTCATGGTACGTGCATATTGACTTTAAAAGAAACAAGTTATTTCCCAAAGTGGCTGTACCATTTTTGCATTCCTGCCAGCAAAGACTGTTCCAGTTCTTCCACATCCTCAGCAACACTTGATTTTAGCTTTTCTAATGGGAATGCAGTAGTTTCTTATTGTGGATTTAATTTACATTTCCTTAAAATATAATGATGATGTGAATTATTTTTACATACTTTTCCATTTGTGTATCTTTGGTGAAGTGTCTGTTCAAACCTTTTATCAATTTTTAAATTGAGTTGTTTGTCATTTTATTACTAAATTTTAAGTGCTCTTTATATATTCTGGATGCCATATTTTAATTAAATGCATGTTTTGAAAATATTTTTCTCAGTCTGTAACTTGCTTTTTTGTTTTATTGACAATATTAAAAAAAAAAAAAGCAAAAGTGTTTGAATTTGATCCTTAGGTGGGGAAGATTCCCTGAAGGAGGGCGCAGCAACCCACTTCAGTATTCTTGTAAGGAGAATCCAATGGACAGAGGAGCTTGGTGGGCTACAGTCCATGGGGTCACAAAGAGCTGGATGCCACTGAAGTGACTTAGCACACACACAGTGTTTTATAGTGCATGTTTTGTATATCTTATTTATCTTTGACTAATCCAAGTGCACAAAGATTTCTCCTCTATTTTCTTCTAGAAGTTTCATAGCTTCAACTTTATTTTTGTTTATGATCCATTTGATTGTTTATATTATTGAGGGAAAGACCAAAGTTTTTTTTTTCACTTTTTGAAAATATGTGGATAATTCAATTGTTCTAGCATCATTTATTATAAAATTATCCATTTCCAATTTTTTTGAAAATCAATGATGATATGTGTTGGATTCTTTGTGACTATATAGATGATTAGGTTGTCTACAATACAAGCAAATTTTCTTCTTTAATTCCAGCTGTGTAAGCTTATTTATTTGTCTCCCCTTATTAAACCGATTAGGACCTCCAGTACAAAATTGAATAGAAATGATAAGGGTAAACATTTTTCCTTTATTCCCAAATTTAAGGGAAACATTCATCACCAAGAGAGACCTGTTGCCACAGAGGGTCTTGAAGGATGTTTAGGGCAAGATGTTTCTGAGGAAGTCCAAACTTACCTTTACTGAGAAAAAACACAGGACAAAAATCTAATTGCCATTTATGAGAAGAAATTCTCTGGCACGTTCACGTTCCTCTTACTACCAGATTTATGACAATCTTGTCTTTCTTCTTTTCCTAAGCTGATTCTTTTCCAGAAGCTAGCTTATTATTCCAGGGCCACCTGTAATATAGTGATGGAATGAAGAACAGATCCCAGACCTAGAGTTTCAGGATCTTAAGCCTTGGGACTGGGTTGGGTCATCATGATAGCTTGTGAGTCCATGTGGGAGAGCCTCCTTTCTAGGGAGGTCCAGTTCTGCTCCCTGAGAGAACTTTCGTTGCATTTATCCTGCTTCATCCTTACCCTTCCTCTGAGGTCCTTCTCCTGATACTGGTGCTTCTCCCTGCTATTGTGGTGAGAGGGGGGCTTCAAGGCTAAAACAGCTTTTCCCAGCCATACCCAGGCCTTGGATTTCAATTTAGAAAACTCAGAAACAGGTCCTGGGGCCGCAATCTTTGTCCTAGAGGGTTTTCTTTCTGGTTGGTTGTTGTTTGTTTCGATAAGTTGTCAATCATAGCTTCCTCACAACTGAAACATAGGCTGCCCCCACTCCTTCTGGGGCCATTCGGGTGATAAATAATTCCACAGAGGATGCTGATTTGGAGGTCTGCATACTGAAGCAGAAAAAAGCACACAATCTAAGTTATGTACCCCATTCCCAGAGGCTTGGATATTATTTGGGACAATCTCTAAGGCTGACTAATAAGCCATTTGCATGTGCAGAAGAAATACCTTCTAGCTCAACAGGGAAGAAAGTGATCTTGATGGTTTTTAGACACATTTGGTGTTTTGTTAGCAGGAGCTCTCCCAACCTGGCAGAGGGATGGTTTATTAGCAAGGCAGAGGTCAGGAGATGGTTTGCTGGAACAGTGAAAGCAAAATGACAGATTTATTGCTCACCAGGACTCCTGACGGTAGTATCTTGGTATTTAGCTTTTCCTTATATGGGTGAACTGAGACTGAGATTGGAAGTTATCACCATACTCCCAGTCTTGCACCACCCTTTCTGGGATCTTGTTCAGTGCATAATAATGGTGCATTGGTTTGAGGTGGGAGGAGTTCTGTTCCTTGGGCCTCCAATGCTTGAAGCC
Source organism: Oreotragus oreotragus (assembly GCA_006410675.1). Taxonomy (NCBI): domain Eukaryota; kingdom Metazoa; phylum Chordata; class Mammalia; order Artiodactyla; family Bovidae; genus Oreotragus; species Oreotragus oreotragus. Next base: position 491,090 of record SJYX01002984.1, on the reverse strand, counting down.
TTATGATCATCTAACTTTCTCTCTGCTGGCAAGGCCAAGAGGGATAAGAGAAAGCTAATGAAAACATCACATTTCTGTTTCAATTAGTAAGTCAGCCTGGTCAACAAGAAAGATGCTACAGATTTTAATTAGTCTCGGGGGAGGAGAACAGAATGTTCTTAGATGTCCTTGCTCACCCTCATATTGCATTATCTGGGCCACAGGGTAGATGCAAACTTTCCCCCAGGGCTCAGAATGTCTGCCTAGAAATAAAATTCAAATTCGCTGTTAACCTTTTTGCCACCATGTTGTTTCAAAATAGAAAATGTTCAATGGGATTAGCTTTAGAGATGCAAAGTCTGTCCAGTGTCTAAATACTGGTCAGTCTTATTCCTAGAAACCTCAGAGGACACAGATGTTGGGGGAGGGGAAATTCCATCCAGAAGAGTGGTCAGAAATAGCTGAGATGAAATCTAGGTCCGTGTTCCAATGCTGTTCTCACAAATAATTCTAGAAAACAATCCCTTCACTTCTCTATGCCTTGGATTCTCCACCTATATAATGGGGCTGATTGTGTCCCCATTTTGCTTGGAAATCCTCAAATCCACGGCACAAATCCTGACTAATGTGTTTCAGGATATGCAAAGATCTCGCTATTAAATGATGCTGTCATGTCCCATGAGCTTTTCTCCTCCTTATATTTTCAACTTGTGAACTCACATCTGTTAGGGTAAGCTAAGTTTTTCTGTGACACCTAACCTCCAAATCCCCAAGGCTTATTTCTTACTTTCTTAACAGTCTGCTACCGGTCACCCTGCTTTCTTTGATGGTCACCTTTCAGCAGTGGTGAGAATCTGAGTTGCTTCCATCTTGCAACTTTGCTATCCCCGTGGCCTTTGCTTCCACCCATAGAGGCAGGAGAGAGGACATGTGGTGCCTCCATTCCACCTTGACAACCCTGGACAGCAAACACTGTGTATCACTTTACTCACACTTATGCCCATGAGCCAGAGCTAGTCACGTGACCCCATCTTAAGTGCAAGGGAGACTGGGAAATATGCAGGAGCTTGTGGAATATTTGGGGAGCACTAGTGTTTTTGTCACATACCCTGTGAATGTCATTTGTTATGTTAATGGGCAACCAACTTGCAAGGTGCTACGAACTAGAGATATAAAGATGCAGAAGACCCAGGTCCAACCTGAGGAATTCATAATTGGGAGATGGGTGTAGGGGAGATGGAAACAAGTAAACTGCTGGGCTAGTCACAGTTTCTTGGAGGGATGAAGTGTGTAGGAGAGGCAGGAGTGATAAACTTTATGACAAGTAAGGCTCCATTGGACATGAAAGAGGTCCTTTGGTTCTTGAAGGAGGATCAGGTCTTTCCCAGGTGGTGTTGGGCTGAGTGGATCTCATGGTAGAGAAAAAAGAGCTTCAAGTCAGACTCCCTTTCTTTTTAAGCCATAGTCAACAGGGGACGCTCTTGGCTCTGTTTTGTAGTTCCCAACTAGTATTCAAAATATGCTTGCAATTTGCCCCCAAATTTCAAAGAAGAATAGAACAATCTGTGGTCCTATTTTGGTTTGTTTTTCTGAAAAACAAAGAGGACAGAGAACAGAAAATAGAATACATATTAACTTAAAGAGGATATTCTGCACTATTGAATGGGGTTGAGGCTTGCGCTTATAAAAATGAGTTAGTATATATGCTGAAGCCTCCATTTCACAGTTCCCCAAATGAATGATTAAAATGAAAAATCTTAAAGGGGGGCAAGAAGATGGACTAAAATCTTTGAAGCTAGAACTGAGGCAAAGTGAAGTCGCTCAGTCGTGTCCGACTCTTTGAAATGCCACGGACTGTAGCCTATCAGGAGCCTCCATCCATGGGATTTTCCAGGCTAGAATACTGGAATGGGTTGCCATTTCCTTCTCCAGAGGGTCTTCGCGACCCAGGGATCGAACCTGGATCTTCCGCACTTTACCATCTGAGCTACCCAGGAAGAACTGAGGCAAGGCCCTCCTAAATTACTCCCTGCCAGACTCACTCAATAACATTGCAGGTGTCAAGAGTGGGCCTGTGTGCTGTGGTATTCAACTATTTTGCATAAAAGTTTTGATAGCTGCCTCTGTCAGAGAGTCCCTCCCTCTCACTGATTATTTACAACCGTTTCACCCGGGAAGACTAGCATCATGGCCTATGAATCAGGATCCAGGCCCAAACGCACTATTTCCAGAAAACAACATGCTATTATAGCCGAATCCTCTGGATAGTACTGTTTTCAGAGGCTCAGACAGCCACTCTTGGTGTGGGTCCTTTCAGAAAAGTCATTGGTCAGAATACCTTGTATCTGTACTTATTGTTCAATCACTAAGTCATGTCAGAATCTTTGCAACATCATGGACTGCAGCATGCCAGGTTCCTCTGTCCTCAATTATCTCCTGGAGTTTGCTCAGATTCATATCCGTTGAGTCATAGATGCTATCTAACCATCATATCCTCTGCCATCCTATCTCATTTTTCCTTCAATCTTTCCCAGCATCAGGGTCTTTTCCAATGAGTCGACTGTTTGCAACACGTGGCCAAAGTACTGGATTTTCAACTTTAGCATCAGTTTTTTCAATGAATATTCACCATTGACTTCCTTTAGGATTAACTGGTTTTATTTCCTTGCTGTTCAAGGGACTCTCAAGAGTATTCTCCATCACCACAATTTGAAAGCATCAATTCTTCAACACATATGTATAGTATGTAATAATTTGCAAAACACCTTTACATATCCATTAAGTGAGTCAGTTAAAAAATAAAGACCAGTGTCCAGGAGTGTGTGTGAAATGAACACTTTGCATTATTACGAGAAAATATAAATTTCTGCAGCCTTTTTAGAGCAGTATGACAGTGTCTGCTTTTTATTTCTTTAGATTTTTTAGCCACACTGTACAGCATGTGAGATCTAGTTCCCTGTTGTTCAATCACCCAGTCGTGTCTGATTCTTTGTGACCCCATTGACTGCAACACACCAGGCCTCCTTGTCCCTCACCATCTCCCAAAGTTTGCCCAAGTTCATGTCCATTGCATCAGTGATGCCATCCAGCCATNTAGTTCCCTGTTGTTCAATCACCCAGTCGTGTCTGATTCTTTGTGACCCCATTGACTGCAACACACCAGGCCTCCTTGTCCCTCACCATCTCCCAAAGTTTGCCCAAGTTCATGTCCATTGCATCAGTGATGCCATCCAGCCATCTCATCCTCTGATGCCCTCTTCTCCTTCTGCCCTCAATCCTCCCCAGCATCAGGGACTTTTCCAATGAGTGGGCTGTTCACATCAGATGACCAAAATACTGGAGCTTCAGCTTCAGCATCAGTCTTTTCAACAAGTATTCAGGGTTGATTTCGCTTAAGATTGACTGGTTTGTTCTCCTTGCTGTACAAGGGACTTTTAGGAGTCTTCTCCAGCACCACAGTCCAAAGGCATCAATTCTTTGGCATTCTGCCTTCTTTAGATCCAGCTCTCACAACTGTACATGACCACTGGGAAGACCATAGCCTTGACTATATGGACTTTTGTTGGCACAGTAATGTCTCTGCTTTTCAACACACTTGTCTAGGTTTGTTATCACTTTCCTGCCAAGAAACAATCATCTGATTTCATGGCTGCAGTCACCATCTGCAGTGATTTTGGAGCCCAAGAAGAGGATATACGTCACTACTTCCACCTTTTTCCCTTCTATTTCCCATGAAGTAATGGGCCAGATGCCATGATCTTAGTCTCTTTCACTCTCCTCCTTCACCCTCATCAAGAGGCTCTTTAGTTCCTCTTTGCTTTCTGCCATTAGAGTGATATCATCTGCAAATATGAGGTTGGTATTTCTCCCGCCTATCTTGATTCCAGCTTGTATCTCATCCAGCTTGGCATTTCTCATGATGTGCTCAGCATACAGGTTAAACAGAGTGACAGCAAACAGTCCTGTTGTATTCCTTTCTCAGTCTTGAGCCAAGCAGTTGTTCCATACAGTATTCTGATCATTGCTTCTTTATCCACAACAAGTTTGTCAGAAGACAGGCAAGATGGTCTGGTATTTCCATCTTTGAAGAACTTTCCACAGTTTGTTATATCCGCATAGTCAAAGGTTTCAGTGTAGTTGATGAAACAGAGGTAGATGTTTTTCTGGAATTCCCTTGGTTTCTCTATGATCCAGCGAATGTTGGCAATTTAATCTCTGATTCCTCTTCTTTTTCTAAACATAGCTTGTACATCTGGAAGTTCTTGGTTTGCATACTGCTGAAACCTAGCATGCAAAATTTTAAGCATGACCTTATTAGCATAGGAGATGAGTACAATTGTCTGATGGCTAGCACATTCTTTAGTCCTACCCTTCTTGGGAATTGGGATGAGGATTGACTTTTCCAGTTCTGTGGCCACTGCTGGATCTTCCAGGTTTGCTGACATATTGAATGCAACACCTTGATGGCATCATTGTTTAGAGTTTTGAATAGCTCTACTGGAATTTCATCGCATCCTGTTTTATTAAAAGCAGTGCTTCCTAAGTCCCATTTGACTTTGCACTACAGAATGTCTGACTCTGGGTGACTGACCACACCATCGTATAATCGGTTCATTAAGATCTTTTATTGTACAGCACTTGTGTGTATTCTTTCTATCTTTCCTTGATCTCTTCAGCATCTACCAGGTTTCTACCAATTCTGTCCTTTATTGTGCCCATTTTTGGGCAAAATGTTCCCTTGATATCTCCAGTTTTCCTGAAGAGATCTGTAGTCTTTCCCCATCTGTTGTTTTCTTCCAGTTTTATGCACAGTTCATTGAAGAAGGCCTTCTTTTCTCTCCATGCTGTTCTTTGGAACTTTGCATTTAGTTGGGTATATACCTTTCCCTTTCTCCCTTGCTTTTTGCTTCTCTTCTTTCTTCAGCTATTTGTAAAGCCTTCTCAGATAACCACTTTGCCTTCTCTTTTTTCTTTTTCTTTGGGATGGTTTTGTTCACCGTCTCCTGGACAATATTATGGACCTGTATCCATAGTTCTTCAGGCATGCTGTTACCTAGATCTAATCTCTTGAATCTGTTCATTACCTCCACTGAATATTCATAGGGGATTTGATTTAAGTCATACCTGGCTTGCCTAGTGGTTTTCCCTGCTCTTTTTAGTTTTAACCTGAATTTTGCTATGAGAAGTTGATGAGCTGAGCCACAGTCAGCTCCAGGTCTTGTTTTTGCTGACTGTATATAGCTTCTCCATCTTCAACTACAAAGAATGAAATCAATTTGATTTTGGTATTGACCATTTGGTGATGTCCACGTGAAAGTCATCTCTTGTGTTGTTGAAAGAGAGTATTTGCTATGACCATTGCAGTCTCTTTGCAGAATTGAGTTCCCTGACCAGAGACCAAACCCATGACCCCAGCATTGGAAGTTTAGAGGCTTCACCACAGGACTGCCAGGGAAGTCCCAACGATGTCAGTTTTTTAACCTAGCAGTCACACTTCGAAGAATTTATCCCTCAATGGTGTTTGCTCAAAAGCTAAACATGCAAGTGAGTTTATTGTAGTGCTCTTTGAAATAGAAAAAAGCAAGGGAAAACTCACTATCTACTGGGGAATGTCCAAATAACCCATGATACACAGGAACAATACAACTAAGCATTTATTAAACATGAGATAAATCTGATGTCCTGATATGGTAGGATCAGTGAAAGTCCAAATGCACTGGTGAGCATGCATGTGTTATATGTGCGTGTGTATGTGTGGCTCTGTGTCATCTGCTGAAGCATAGACATTACATCCAACATAGAGGTCACTTCTTGGGAGTGGGTTTGAGGTGAAGAGAAGCATTAAGTAGGTACTTTACCTATTTCCTTATCAAAAAATAAAATAGCAAAACTGACCTCTTGCCCTGCTTTATAAGTGTGTGTTTATTAGAGGGAAAGCAAACACCAATGAACACACTCAGGGTCACCCTATCCCCATCTGGTCCCCAACTAAGCAGCATTCTAAGCCAGTTGCTGTAGGTTCCTAATTCCTTACAAAACAGCTTTATTTGGACCTTGACAATGGTGGGTATCTGTCTATAACTTTGCACATATGCTAGTCATTTGCGAAAACTGCTTTTTTCTAAGCATAAATGCAAAGATTGCCACCTGTGTCTTTTCTTTACATACTTGTGGTACATGTAATTTTTTAAAATTTGATGAACTATCTTTTCAGAATCATAGTCCCCAAATATGCTTGCACACTGGAATCATGTAGAGAGCTTCAAAAACTGCTTGTGAGTTCTACCCCTGCAAAATCTTGGTTTCATTGGTCTAGCTAGGCAGAGCAGCAAGTTTTTTTTTTTAATTCTCTAGAAATTCTAGTATATAACCAAGGTTGAAGCCACTGTTCTAAAATTTAAACTCACTTGTGAAATTTAATGCCTTTTATTTTTTAAATAATACTTTTGCCTTGAAATCTTTTTTAAGTACCTCTGGGGGGGGCAAATTATTTACAGAAGTCATGTATTATTTTATAATTGCAGAAGAAGAGGGAATTCCCAGGCTGTCTAGTGGTTAAGACTGCACTTTCAATGCAGGGGGCACAGGTTCAATCCCTGGTTGGAGAACTAAGATCCCACATGCTGTGCAGCACAAAGTAAAATGATAAAAAGGAAAAGAATAAAGAAAAATGTTATCTATATAAAATATAATCATATAGTTATATGATATTGAAAAGTAGATTTTTTTCAACACTGTGAAAGAGATAACAATGAATTCATCATCTCTGTTTATCAGTGAAGAACTTGGAGCCCAGAGAGCTGATTAATTTCCACAAGCTCTACAACTCCTAAATGGCAGAGCTAGATTCAAACCTGGTCATCTCACCTTAGGTAAGATCCTAGAATCTTTGTAGTTATCTTAGGTAGTTATTGCAGGTCCTAGAATCTTTGTGGTTATCTCACTGCCAGCACCACAGGGCTAGGATCTGGCTATGAATGAGCTTTCTTGCTAACCAGTTGTAGGAAGTTGGGGAAAGAAAAAAAAAAAATCCAGTGGAAATAGCTCTGGGTTAAGATTGACAAAATTTAGGCTTCAAATCTTGTTCATCTACTCTCAGCTGTATGACTGCCTGCTGACCTCTCTGGTCTCAGCTTTTGTCACCTTCCTCATTCATATCTGCTTCAACACCCACTGAGCTGCTCTATATGGAGCAGCCACTAGCCGTGTCTACCTCTGATGACTGAAGTTTTAGTTTGACTTAAATTTAAATTGTGTGGGTGCACTCAGTTGTGTTCACCTCCTTGACGCCAGGGACTGTTCCCTGCTAGGCTCCTCTGTCCAGGAAACTTTCCAGGCAAGAATATTGGATTGGGTTGACATTTCCTCCTCCAGGGGATCTTCCTGGCCCAGGGATCAAACCCGAGTCTCTTGCATCTCCTTCATTAGAAGGTGGATTCTTTCCTACTGTGCCATATTTTGATTAAAATTTACATAGCTAATGTAACTAGTGGGTCTATATTGGCAATGTGGGTCAGAGTGACTTTACAGGACACCCCACTCACTCTGAGATTTGTTTCATAACAGGAAACATGTATTTGATGCCACTGTGCTTATAAATAGTGTAAGAAGTAAGTCTGACAGAGAAAGACAAATATCATATATCACTTAGATGTGGAATCTTAAAAAAAATAAAACAGATACAAACATTTAGAAAATGGAAAAAGACTGAAAAACATAGGGAAAAAACCTATGGTTACCAAAAGGGGAAGTGGAGCAGGGAGGGATAAATTAGGAGCTTGGGATTAACAGATACACACTACTATATATAAAAGAGATAAAGAAGGGCCTATTTAACACAGGGAACTATATTCAATACCTTGCAATAACCTATAAAGAAAAGATCTGAAAAAATATATATCCATATATGTACATATAACTGAATCACTTTGTGGTACATTCAGAACTAACGTATTGTAAATCAACTATACTTCACTTCAAAGTAAATTGCCCGAGCACCATTACATACAGCATGAAATAAACCCCATTCAGCACAGCATTTCCAATCCAGCTGCTCTGTTTCTGCAGTCACAGTCCAGCAGTACCAACGTAATCATCATGCGCAGAAAGACCATCATTTTTCTCATTCTCTTCCATCTGCGTCCGAAGCCGGCCAGCATTCTCTTTTCGGGGCTTCTGCGCATCCTTCAAGGCACGGCTGAATACACCTCAGTTAAGAATTCCACCCCCACCGACGCTTCCACTGCTCACTCCTCAGCTTCCTAGTGAAATGAATCACTTCCTCTAGCACTTCCAGCATCCATCTTATTACATGATGGTTAGTGATTCAGGGCTGATAGGGAGAGAGACAGTGTGATGCAGTTGGGTCAGTGCTCTGATGGAGAGAGACCAGGATGCCCTGGAGAAGGGACTATATGGTAGCCAGGCTGGAGCGACTGGATCCTCTGAGAACAGATGTGAAGACAGGGTACGTGAACAAGAACATTTATTAGGGGCAATGCCTGAGAGAGAAAACAGGATGGGGAGCTGGAAGTGGCTGAAAGGACTGTCAGACCACACCACAGACATGCCACGGATGTCAGAGCAGCCTCTGGCCCTGAGCCAAATGCGCCCTGTCATCAAAGGATTCGAGGTGCATTTACATTAACCATAGAATGTGACACACTAAGTAAAATACCTGTGATTAAGTACCATACAAATCACAGTTGTTTTTATTGTAAACCTCCAGAAACTATTATAATGATAACATCAGGAGAACATCTCCGAGTTAACAAGGAGACCAACAGATGGAAATTAACCAATTACACTACAGATGTTGTTTTGGAAATTGAATAAGAGATGGCATACAAAATGAAGGCTTTAGTTTTGCTATCAAAATCTCCTTCTAAGTGAATTTAGATCTTGGATTTGGTAACTGGTGATTCTGTGAAACTCCTTTCCCCCTGGGTCTTCAACAGTGTAAACAACCACACAAAAAGAGTTGAGTAAGTATCTGCCATGTGCTTATCGGTATGCTAGATGCTGTGGGAAATTAGGACCGTAAGGGGAGGCTTGTGGTGTATAGGAGCACATTGAGGAGGTGAGACTATACTCATCAGTGACATAAAGATCAAGAAACAGGACTGGATATAATGCTGAGAGACAAAGCATCACCTGCTCAGACAAAAGAAATGGAGCCTGTCCCTAACCAGGAAACCAGGCAGGACATGCCATAAGACTGTGTTATGTCACTCTCATTAGGGATAAATATTTGAAAGACCTTAGAAATGACAAAAACAAAATAAAGATGGGAGTGAAATCAGTGAGATGGAATGCATGCAAATCTGCAATGAAAATATTGTCATTAGTGGCTGAGTAGGATCTTTCTTGGGGTTTTGAGCACCGAGCCCGAGCAGTCACCCAGTCTTCTAGAATATAATCATGTTTCATTCTGAGTTTCTGAGCCACTGACCTGAGCTTTACTCACCATGTCCATTAAGGTTCCCAGGTAAGGGGCAGTTTCGTGCTCTTGCAGCCATAGATGGGTCTAATGGACACTCCCACCCCCAGCCCTGGCCTCAGATTCCCTTTGCAGGGAGAGGGAGGCACCAGCTGAGTCATCCCAGTGATAAATGCTGTAGTCACTCTAGGGAGGTGTCCCCAGCTGCCCCTGCTGGAGGACAACCAAGTGAGTAACCCTGTCCGTGTCACGTGGTCCTGGAATGAGGCTGGCTCCTGACCATGCCAGGTCCGTGCAATGAGCGAGGCTGCTGACAACATACACGCTGACCCTGACAGCTCCCTTGAGGAAACAGGAGGTTTGTCTGGGGGTCTCACAGACTTAACAATAGAAATTGCAGATGAAGGGCTCGTGAGCCAGTGAACAGGCAACCAAAGCTGATGCAAGTGAGTTCTTAGAGAAGAAAGTCATTAGAGAAATATTGCTTGGGAACCTCTGGGAGGAGATTTCTGGGAATTATCTTCTGCTTTCTTGCCCATTTCCTCATTCTTCCCAACACAGCCCTTATGGCTGATACAAACGCATTAGCAACTTGCTTGCCCAGGGGAGAGAAGAGAAAGAAATTCAGGATGATGGAAAGGCTAAAAGCCACCATCAGAATCAGAGTCTGGAAATCATGTGACCTAAACCTCCTCTCCTTGGAGTTGGCCACAGCGGAGTTTTGGGGAGCCCATACAGCAGATCCAACCCAGACCTTGTGCAGTCTCACCCCAAGGAAATTTTATCCCAAGATCTTTGTATCACTACGGGTGTAGTTTGAATATTTGCTCTGGACTTTAGCAAGCCCTTCAACTTGATCATCCATGTCATTCATTTGGGTCTCAACTGTGTACTCCAGTCCCCTAAATTCTCATATTCTCTTTCTCTCCCTTTCTTCTCATCCTCCTTCACATCTTCCTGTCTCTTTCTGTCTCTCCCTTCCCCTCTCCTTCTCTCTTGTTCCCTTTCCCAGATTGATGTCTGTCTCCTTTAAGCACTTTGTTTTATTACGGTCGTGAGTTTCAGCGGCTAACTTGTCCTTTCTCTCTCGGTCTGCACCCTCTTCAGTGTCTGTTCAGAGGTCTGGGGTGCCTGCAGCAGCAACCCATCAGCAGATTGCAGAAGATACAGAGGCTCCCTGCCCCGGGGGCTTGTCATGCATCAGCCCATAGGCTGTCATTTCCAATCGGAAACCATTCTGTTTTCTGGTGTCAGCGTAAAGGTCAGTGCTCCCCAGACTTAAAGTAGGGAGAACAGCATCAGTGGCTTCTGAATCTGAGGATGGTGACAAATTGGAATAACTTGGGGGTGTGTGTGTATGTACACATGTGTGAGTGACTATTTGACTTCTAAACTCCTTTCTTCTTCAACCAATGCTTTTTTTCAGGATTTTTGTGGACAAGATGCTCTCATCTATTCTGAATAATAGCCAGGGACATCAGACAATGTGGAGAAGATTCTGCTCAGTTTACAGATGGGCAAATGGAACCTGAGACAATTCATTGAGAGTCTCTCAGATGCTTGGTGGTAAAATAGGGTTTAGAGATTAGTTCTGATCCTCCACCACCAGGGCCCCTTCTTCTAGAACAGATAAGATGTGCCAAGGTTTATACATGTAAATTGGGGCAGATAGAGGGCTTTGGGTTAGGAGCTAGGGAACTTAGATTTCAGATGCAGCTCAGCCTTCACCAGCTCTGGCATCAAACAAATCAACTCTTCCTTCTCTGAGCTTCAGCTTCAAAAATTATCAAGTCACGAGCTTAGGTGATTACGAAAGTGTCTCAAAACCATGCTATTCCAAAAGTCTGGATCCCTACAACTAAGGGAATGGTTTCAGAATGAACAAGATTCTGGTTCTTTCCATCTGGCTCAGCTATGGGGTGGACTCGCAGAACTCAGCCCCGATAGTCAGTGCCCCTGGTGAACCACAGGGATCTTTTCCAGGTTTATCTCTCTGAAGAAACAACAGAAAGCAGCCTAGTTGTGTCTTGCTTGAGTATGGCCAAGTATCTGACAGTACCTCTTCACCTGGATTATGTAGCGAGATCTTCTGGAGTAAAGATCTCTTTGCCATTGAACTTCAAAAAAAAAAAAAAAGACTATCTAGTATGTTCATTTACTAAAGTTCCTTTACTTCAAGTTCTCAGGTGGCACAGTGGTAAAGAATCCACTTGCCAGTGCAGGAGACTCAAGAGCTATGGGTTTAATCCCTGGGTCAGGAAGATCGCTTGGAGGAGGAAATGGCAACCCTCTCCAATATTCTTCCCTGAGAATTCCATGGACTGGCAGGCTCCAGTCCATGAAGTCTCAAAGAATCAGACATGCCTGAGCAACTGAGCACACACACACACACCTGAAGTTCACCTATCTGGGCAAGTTACCTATGACCACTGATTAGAACATTAGCACAGATGAATTAAACAGATCAGCTCTTTGTCACCTACTTAAGTGAATAATTGTTCAGAAGAAATGGGACTCAGTGGGGTAGAAAGGCAAACAGCTAAAATGAAGACAGTGTCTAGGGAGGTTCAGACAAGCTCATGATGGCAGTGAGGGTGACTAGAAGGAGTGTGGGCCAGTGGGGAGTAAAGGAGGCATTGCTGAAAATAAACATGATCTCTGTGGCCAGCATGCTCCAGAGTGTGCGGTGTTTCAGAGAAGGAGGACTAGAAGTCTTGTGCCTGAAGCAGAGGCCTGGAGATCACTTAGCTAGTGCTCTGGTCCCAGACAATAAATTATCTCTGTCATCTAGAAAATAAAACTATATCCTTTCCCATTTATTTAGTTCCCACTATGTACCAGGTATTGTTTCTAAACCTCACAACAAGCCTGAAAAATAAGCATAATGGCCCCTATTTTATGTGGGAACCTGTGGCATAGAGAGGTCATTTGCCCGAGGCCACCTAGAGGGGCTCAGGTTTCTCTGACCCCATGACTGGTGTCCTCCGCCATAAGGCCCATCCATGCGAGTTTTACAGACTTCTCGGGAAGAGTGCTAAATAGTGTGTTCCTTGGCCTCTGCTGATAGTCCATAGAACTGATACCAAGGAAGATCCTAGTGTTGGGTCAAAAGCTCCCCTACATCCAGACCAAGTCTCCTTTCCTTCACTGAGGTTACAATGTTTTTGCTATGCTTCCTCTGCGTAAAGAGAACATTCTTGGTCTTGATTTTGGGGAAATAAACTTTTGGCTTTAATGGATGGTACTTGTGTTCCTGGTGCTGTGATTAAAGCTGTGGGTTCTTGGGTGGGTTTGGAAAGGATGGTCAAAGCCCTGCCTACCACGAAAGCCCATATATACATATATATATATATATATATATATATATATATACATTGTTTTGTCATTAAGTCACGTCTGACTCCTTTGTAACCCATGGACTGTAGCCTGCCAGGCTCCTCTGTCCATGGGATTTCCCAGTACTGGAGTGGGTTGCTATTCCCTTCTCCAGTGGATCTTCCTGACCAAGGGATTGAACCTATGTCTCCTTCATTGTCAGGCAGATTCTTTACCGCCAAGTCACCTGGGAACCCCATATATGTGTGTGTGTGTATGTATATGTGCATATATAACTGAATCACTTTGCTGTACAGCAGAAATTAACATTATAAATCAACTATATTTCAATAAAAATTCAAACAAGATTTTTTAACCTAATAATCCAAAATAATTCAGGTGAAATAATCCTCAGCAAAATATCTTCTACATGTTATGTATCTGTTTGGGGACAGTCTGTTTTGGTCCAGACTGTGAAGGTTACATATAAAATCTCCAGGCTCTACTGTATTGTGTTGTTGAGACCTTCTTCTCAGGTATTTTATGGTTGACAGGAAAAATGTTCGAACTTCCTACAGCTCTGACACTGGAAGGTTAAATCCAGACCATCATTTCACATGCCCAGAACGTGATAAGTCCATCAAGAGTTCCAAGTTCCCCACAAGCTATGTTCCCTAGGCACCTTTTCCTCCTGCCTCAGGGGACAGGTCATACCAGTTGTTTTGTTATCCTCTTCTCACTCTCTTTTAATTTCCTTTAATTAGAGCTTTTCAAAAATTCTAACTTTTTCCAAATTTTTTATTTTTGCAATTTAACTGATAATTATTAAGCAAAATTTATATATGCACAGCACATAGTACTATCTATAAAAGTTGAGAACTTTCCAATTAAGATATTTCTTGTTTAAAGTAGGCCTCTGCTTCTACAGTAGAATATGTTTAATTGATGGTCTCTCTTGTTAAATATTGCAGTCATAGGTTAGTTGAGCTTCCCTGGTGGCTCAGTGGTAAAGAATCTGCTTGCAATGCAGGAGATGTAGGTTTGATCCCTGGGTCAGGAAGATCCCCTGGAGAAGGAAATGGCAAGCCCTTGCTGTATTCTTGCCTGGGAAATCCCATGGACAGAGGAGCCTGGTGGGCTATAGTCCACGGAGTTGCCAGAGTTGAACACAACTTAGCAACTAAACAACAACATAGATTAGTACTTTATAAAGGCAAATACAGGAAGATAGGTAGGTAGATTTTGTGTGTGTGTGTGTGTGACAAACTGAAGAATTCTTATTTCCAACTTTTAACAAAATGTGGGACTATAAACATACCTTCATCCATGCTGAAGTTAAAGATGATCTGTCATTAAGCTTCACTTTTAACTTCAAATGTGACTTAAACCCAACCACATCATAGTGAATGCAAATGACAAACCCTACAATGATAAGGCAGAGAATGTCAGACTGGATAAAAAGGCATGTCCCAACTTCATGCTGTTTAAAAGAAATGTAATCTTTTATTTTTAAAAATTTGTCCCACTCTCCTCCCTTTTCCCTTTTGGCAGCCGTAAGTTTGTTTTCTGTGCTTCTGAATCTATTTGTTTTATAAGTTAGCTCATTTATAAACATTTTTTTAGGATTCCACATATAAGCAATATCATACGATATTTGCCTTTCTCTGTCTGACTTACTTTGCTTAGTAAGATAATCTCTAGGTCCATCCATGTTGCTGCAAATGATACTATTTCATTCCTTTTTAAGGCTGAGTAATATTCCATTGTGTATCTGTACCACATCTTCTTTATCCATTCTTCTGTTGATGGTCATTTAGGTTGCTTCCATATCTTGCCTAAGAAAAACTCTTTCTCCTGTGTCCTCCTATAATTATTATTATTTTTAAATGAGGAGCCCATAGACTGCCTCTCACTCTAGAGATTTACAACACTGTGCTAGATATGGCTATTGCCCCAAAAAGGTTATCATGTAGGAAACACCCCATTCTGGAAAATGGACCAGATACCAGCACCCAAAACTCTGAAAATCTAAAAACCAAAGACAAAGCTTTGGAATTTCCCTGCCTCCTCTATCCCTCCACCCCAGATTCTTTTTAAGTGGTAAGATCTCTCTAAAACAAATTTCAAATTATTTTTTAATGATTGCTTGCAAGATTTGAAATCTACTCAATTAAATGAATCCAAAATATAAAGCTAAAAGAAATGTTTCTCTTCTGTTAAGTCAGTATGAGGGGGAGATAAGGCAATGTACTTAGAGAGTCAGTATCATGAACTTGGCCCTATTTTGAAGGTCCCAACTAAAATATATTCAAAATATGCTTGCAATTTTCCCCTAAAGTTCAAGGAAGAATAGAAAAATCTGTGGTCCTACTTTGATTTGTTGTCCTGGGAAAAATGAGACAGAGAGCAGATGATAGAATCCATATTAACTTAAAGATGATATTCTGCAAATATATCTCCCTACTGTTATCACTCACTCCACCCCATTCCAAGACATATTCCAACACATTTGAATCTCCACCTTTCTAAACCAATACTGTATGGAGCTTTTTATTTTCATAAACATAGTTTTTACTTTAGTCAACTCATAACCTTTCCTAAATGAGGAAAGGATAAATTTTTTTTCTATCTAAAGCCCAGATTTTCAAGAAATAAAATTACAAAAGTTCCTTTTATCCGTTGTAACCTGGTCAACAAATAATCAGTATTCAGTGGAGCAGGCCACAGTTGGCTTTCTTGCAATAAAACTGCCTAGATAATCATCATTCAATTACTTATAGAACACTTACTTTGCATCCAGCATGAGCTGGAGACACCATAACAAAGTAGATGGATGAACTATGAATCCCACAGATCTGGGTTTGGTTTCCAGCTGTGCAATTTACTAGCAGTGTTACATTGGCCAAGGTTACTTAGGTTATATGAACTTAAATTTCTTCCTTGGTAAAATAGATATATTAAAATAGATGTATTAATAACTATTTCATAACTTGTAAGGATTCAGTTAAATAAATGAATATATGTAAAGCTCTTTGCCCAATGCCTGACACATAAAAAGTGTGCAATAATTGTCAGCTATTACTGTAATAAGAATGAAATGAGGTTCAAGGAACAAGAAAATATCTTCCAACCTTTAAGATATGTTTCATATTTTCAGGAGTCAAAACTAACAGCATGATAAACACTGAAGGGTAGTATTGAAACAAATGCTAAATTATTTGATTCAGTCTGTATAGGTTATGGAATTTGTCGATGGCATTTGTGTATCTATGCATACCAACACTTAGTTACAATATGGAATCTTTTGTGGATATTAAATGTAAAATTAAATGAATTACATTTATTATAAATTGGGTTAAATTTGTTAAATTTATTACAAATTAATTAAAAATACTCCATGTACTTTTCATTTTGATTCAAGTATTTCCAAAAATTTGACATCTAACAAAAGGAAAGAGGGCTGTTCTTTCTTGTGTAATTTGGGGATACATGTTGGTTTCATATTGAGGGCATTTCCAAGTTGATGAACTAAAGGTATCTTCTTTGCACAGTTCTCTTTTGGGCCTGAAATTATTGCTATGCTGTTGGTCACAGCTCCCAAGAATGGGTCACAGATAAGAGGCAAAACTATAAGCCAGGCTACAACCCATAATTGAACACATATCCCTAAATTTAGACTTTCTTTCCTAAGTGAGTTTTTGTTAGGTGAGGGTTCAGGGAACATATCCATCAAATGTTGTTCCAAGCACAATGTCACTCTCCCCATAATTTCAGAGTGAACAAACTTCAATGAATGGCAGGCATAAAATATTGTAGACAAGGTCAAGGCTATTAAGAGTCTCTTACAGAACATTTGAGTACTCACCAGGGAAATAATTCATGGTGGGCCCTGCTTGACAGGGAGGTCACTGCCTTGAGGCATGGGACCCAAGTGCAGGATAAAACACAGTGACTGTGGCATGGTCAGGCTTTGACACTGGACTTTTCCTCAAAGACTGCAGCTGCCCTCTATTGCCCTACCCTATCAGCAGGCTCTGGATTAAGACATAGGCATTCAACACTGTCTCCAGGAAGAAATTTAGAATCAGGGATTCTTGGGGTTATGGAGGGCCTTAAAAGACTATCTGATTCAAGGAGCTCCTGAAGCTTGAGTCCATTCTGATCCATTTTCCCAAATAGTTGATCAGCTATTGTGTAACAACAGCTGCTAATGGGGAACTGGTCCCTTTATAGATGTAAATTTCTCTCTCAAGACTATTCTAACAAGTATTGATCTCTATCTAGATTGGAAAGTCCTTGAGGAGTGATTGTGCCTGATTTTTTAAAAATTTATTTATATTAATTGGAGGCTAATTACTTTACAATATTGTAGTGGTTTTTGCCATACATTGACATGAATCAGCCATGGGCTTACATGTGTTCCCCATGCTGAACCACCTTCCCACCTTCCATCCTATCCCTCAGGGTCATCCCAGTGCACTGGCCCTGAGCATCCTGCCTCATGCATCAAACCTGGACTGGCGATCTGTTTCACATATGGTAATATACATGTTTCAATGCTATTCTCTCAGATCATCCCACCCTCGCCTTCTCCCACATAGTCCAAAAGACTGTTCTATACATCTGTGTCTCTTTCGCTGTCTCACATATAGAGTCATCATTACCATCTTTCTAAATTCCGTACATATGCATGAATATACTGTATTGGTGATTTTCTTTCTGACTTACTTCACTCTGTATAATAGGCTCCAGTTTCATCCACCTCATTAGAACTGATTCAAATCTATTCTTTCTAATGGCTGAGTAATACTCCATTGTGTATATGTACCACAGCTTTCTTACCCATTCATCTGCCAGTGTACATCTAGGTTGCTTCCGTGTCCTTGCTATTGTAAATAGTGCTGTGATGAACATTGGGGTACATGTGTCTCTTTCAGTGCCTGATTTTACCTTTGTAAACACAGCACCCAGTGCAGAATCTATCATATAGCAAGGGCTTGTTGAATAATAATAATAATATTAATAATTATTATTATGTTGTTATGTTATTAAGTGCTCAGTATATGCAAGATCTTATATATTAGTCATTTTCTCTGCTTTGCCTCATTTAATCCTCAAAACAGCCTTCTATGATAAGTATTCTTTTTATGTCTATTTTTGCAGAATAAAAAATACAACTCAGAGAGTCTAAATAAATTGCCTAAGGTTGCACTGCTAGTTGATGACAAAGTAAGGATCTGATACAAATATGTAGCTCCGAGCTTGAGTTCGTGTCATTGCTATTTTGGATCAACAAATAAACGAATGAGAAAAAAATCAGTAGACTTGTAACTTCTGCCATTGATCTTAAATCTCCACTTGTTGCTGGTCAATCCCTTTTACATATGACTTGAGCCATGTTTAAAGGCCGCTTTGAGTTGTCTTTACCTCTTGTCCTTCCTCTGTCTTTGTATTTTTCATGCTCTATATAACTGTTTGTATGTTCCTCATATGGGTAGCTTCAAGTCCCTTAGTCCTCTGACTCTCTTCTAAGGATTCACCTAATGAATTTTTAAAATTAATTTATTTTTTATTGAAGGATAATTGCTTTACAGAATTTTGCTGTTTTCTGTCAAACCTCAACATGAGTCAGCCATAGGTATACATATATCCCCTTCCTTTTGAAGCTTCCTCCCATCTCCCTTCCCATCCCTCCCACCCCTCTAGGTTGATACAGAGCCCCTGTTTGAGTTTCCTGAGCCATACGGTAAATTCCTGTTGGCTATCTATTTTACATATGGTAATGTAAGTTTCCATGTTACTCTTTCCGTATATCTCACCCTCCCTTGCCAGTTCTGATGAGGTGGATGAACCTAGAACTTATTATACAGAATGAAGTGAGTCAGAAAGAGAAAGATAAATGCCACATTCTAACACATTTATATGGAATCTAGAAAAATGGTACTGAAGAATTTACTTACAGGGCAACAATGGAGAAACAGACATAGAGAATAGACTTATTAATTAAAAAAAATTATTTCTTCGTTGTTAACATTCACCTTTTACCTGGTCAAATTCTGAAACTGCTGTACTCCCTCCCGTTTGATGGGGTTCCTCCTGATGGGCTCTTTTGGTGAGCCAAGCTTCTTCCAAGGCATGTCCTGAGTGGGGTGGGGTAGTGTTTGGATTGCAAAGCCATCTTCCAGCTTCTCACTGACTACTTAATAACCCACATGCCCCATCATACTACCTGGAGACTCTGGGTAATACAGTTCTGCCCCATTACCCATCAGCACATAGACCTGTCTTCTCTGTAGTTGCTGCAGTGAGGAATCTTAGTGCATTCTTTCTCAGCTCAAGGCCTTGGACCCATCAGCATGGATCCTCATGGATTACGAATCTAATTGAAGTGAAGCATCTAAATTCTCCTTCATGCTATCTAGGTTATATCTATATATGTATCTGTATCTTCATCTGTATCAGTCATCTCACAGGATACTCAGAACAGCCCCTGCTAAGATTTGATGAAAACACCCAACTCAGCCACAGGACTTAGAATGGAGATGCAACCCATCAGTGGCAGATCAAGAGCCAGGAAAAGGACTCCAGGTTTCTGATCTCCAGTCCAAGGTTCTTGCAAGTGGCAGGATGCAGCTTTCTAGTCCAGATGTCTCAAGAGTTACTTCCTACTTCCAGTTCTGAAGGCTTCTCAGTTGCTGTGATTTAACATGAAGGAGCTCTGAGAGCAAAGTTATAAATAAGACTCATGTTAACCCCAGGAGGAAGGAGATAAGGTGATCCACCAAACTGCCATTCTTCATGGGACACCAAGTAGACCGTCACTTCTCAGTAGCCCCTGGTTTTTCAGGTTGGTACCCTATTCAACTCTCTCTCTCTGTTGTTGTTATTGTTTGTTAAAGAGACCTTGGGAATAGGCTATTTTATTTATTTCTTTTTGGCTGTCTCCAAGGCACGTGAGCTCTCGGTTCCCCAACAAGGTATTGAACCTGCACCCCCTGCCTCAGAAGTGTGGAGTCCCACTAAGGAAGACCCCTCTACCTCTTTTTTTTGCATAGGTGCTAGCCATCTATGGGGTCGCACAGAGTCGGACACGACTGAAGTGACTTAGCAGCAGCAGCAGAGTAGAAGTAATTAGGGTAGTGGTAACAACTGTGCTCCTGTATCTGAATTAGTACATTGTCATCTTGCCATTCCTCTCCCCCTAAATCTCGTATGCAGTGAAAAAGATTCATGTTTTGAAAAAAACACAACTCTGTGTCTCCACAAAAGAAGCAAATAGTCTAGTGAAAATTAACTAGGCTGGAAAACACCTTAATTGTTTATAATAACATTCCCCTATAAAAACCTCATCCATGTGGTGGACTCAGTAGCTTCAGTCGTGTCTGACTCTTTGCGACCCCATGGACTGTAGTCCACTAAACTCCTCTGTCCACAGGATTTTCCAGGCAAAGATACTGGAGTGGGTCGCCATTTCCTCCTCCAGAATCCATATGGCAGGCACTGAAAACTTAGGTGCAGATCAAAGTCAGGCAAGTGAGTCAGTGAGTGAAACAGACCAGGAATAAGATGAATGCAGAAGGGTGAAGACTGTGCCACATTGCAAGACTCGAGACCCATCACAGGGGATAGCTGTCCACTCCAGCCAAGTGTGGTTGCCAGACTGTCTGACTTGTCGAAAGAAGCCAGACATCTAGGTTTTATGTAAATTATTAAGCATCTGCAGCTAGTTTAATTAAAACAAAATAAGACACAATGTGGGACATGTGCATCTCATTCTGCAACCTCTTCAGCACAGAGAGGAGGACTTCATATTAGCATATGAAGCATAAGCTAAAATTGCATCATAGAGAAGAACTGAGCCAAGACTGTTGAAGTACACTGCCCTACGGCTGGAGCTGGATTTCATCTAAACCCAGAGCCAAGCTCTTCCTTTTGGGTCATATTGCCTCCCATACCAAGAAAGACATTGAAACAAGAGGGTGTCAACCAACCAAATGGAGTTTTGACACATGGATCCTATGACAGCATGTCCACAAGCGACCACCTCACCGAAATTCCTTGTCCTCTCTGGATCTCATTGTCTTCATTTGCTAAGTGAAGCACCAGGACTAGAAGACAGCTAAAACTGCTGCATCTAGACTGCAAGCTGTGAGCTGAACCTTTGTCTGCTTTGTAAGGTGTGACATCCCACGGCATATAGAAGACCCTCAATAAGCGCCTCTCGTTTGAGTGAAAAATCTTTAAAAATGCATGACAAAGTAGCTCCAGTGTCTAAAAGAAAGGTTACTCCATTCATTCATTCAGTTCACAAAGAGGTATTGAGCACCTACCATGGATGTATTAATGTTTTATTCACTCCATGAAACTACATAAATGAATCATTCCTACATTGTTGCTATTCACTTGTTTGGTTGTGTCGAACTCTTTGTGACCCCATGGACTGCAGCACACCAGGCTTTCCTGTCCTTCACTATCTTCTGGAGTTTGCTCAAACTCAAGTCCATTGAGTTGGTGATGCCATCCAGCCATCTCATCCTGTCTCCTCCTTCTCCTCCTGCCCTCAGTCTTTCCTAGCATCAGGGTCTTTTCCAAGAGTCAGTTCTTCATATCAAGTGGCCAAAGTATTAGCACTTCAGCTTCAGCTTCAACTTCTACATAATGAGAGTAACAGTGATAAGAACTAAGCTTTACAATGCGTTTATGCACATAATACTGTTCTGAGCATGTTGTATGTAGCAATTTATTTAGTCCTAACATCTTACAGGAATGCATATATGATTCTTAGCCTCACTTTACAGATAAAAAAGCTGCAGTGAAGAGAAGTTAGGAAATCTGCCTAAGGTCACACAACTAGTTTGGCCGTGCCAGATTTTAACCCAGACTCTTTGGCTCCATGTCCCACACCCTTAACTACAGTACTACACACTCGTTGAAGAAAAGCTGCTGCTGCTGCTTCGCTTCAGTCGTGTCCGACTCTGTGCAACCCCATAGATGGCAGCCCACCAGGCTCCCCCGTCCCTGGGATTCTCCAGGCAAGAACACTGGAGTGGGTTGCCATTTCCTTCTAGCAGCATTTATCAAATCCTACTTCTTTCTAGGTACTGACTTAGCTAGATACTTCTGCCAAACATTAACTGTTTACTCCTTACAACAATCCTGTAGGTTGATACTTTTTTCATCATATTTTTATCATAAACTGTCAGCAACGTTCTCAACACCACCCAGTTAGTGAATTCTAACATGAGCTAGAAATGACAAGGGCTACAGGAGAGGGGAAGTGAGATGCTGAAGGAGTTCATGGGAGGGAGATAACATGTTCAGATGAGGGGTTCATAGGCCATTCTCCACCCTCATTGTCATCGCCTTTGGCTCTCTATTGCTTTGACCCATGGGTAGAGTCATTGCTGAGGACTTAATTTTCCCTTGGCTGCCCAGAGGGCAGCAGTGGTCAGTTTTGGAAGCTCAAGCTCTTTCTCTGTGCTCCTAGTAGATTATCTAGTTCAGTTCAGTCACTCAGTCGTGTCCGACTTTTTGCAACTCCATGAATTGCAGCAAGCCAGGCCTCCCTGTTCAACACCAACTCCCAGAGTTCACCCAAACTCATGTCCACTGAGTCGGTGATGCCATCCAGCCATCTCATCCTCTGTCGTCCCCTTCTCCTCCTGCCCCCAATCCCTCCCAGCATCAGAGTCTTTTCCAATGAGTCAACTCTTCGCATGAGGTGTCAGACTCAAAATCATTCATCAATGGTTCTTTGCAGAATTATCTGATGTTTCAGTTACAATGCAGCAGTGCTTTAGTTCCTAATGCAAAATTAGCTTTTCTCTGAAGACACACCTTCCTCATAGGAGAGGAAGTATGCAGGGAAGATTAACAGAGAGGAAGAGGCCTCAGAGCAGGGAAGACATCCAGTCCACCATTGTTTGACAGGTAAATGCTTAGCCCCAGAGCAGGGCCTGGGTTGTGTGGTCTTCCAGGCGGATAGTAACCCACGGTGGCAGGGTTGTCTCTCAGGATTAAGCTCTTGAGTGCACCCCGAAGCTGTGGCCTGGGATGGGGGGGGTGCCCTCATTTAATAAATGAAGCAGAAAGCATTGCTCTCTGTGTTCTTCTGACAATGTGATTTGATTGATTTTCCAGGAATAAATAAATCCAAAGGGCTACCCAAATCCATACCCAAGCTGTTATCTCAGTCCTAGAGAAAACTAAATGCAGAAGGCATTGTGTCTAAACATTGACCAGATGTGTGAAAAACTTATTTTAATAAAAGGCACTGTGACTCACTGAACAATAATGCCTGGGTCCTGCTGTTTTAAATTACCTTTTGATGGTTTAAAGAATCCATGTGTTGTTCTAGTGGGAAGACCACATTGGAATGTTGGAATCTGAGTTCATAGTATCATTTTTAGACAGAGCCCTTCTCTGCTTAAAGACCACCACTCAGGGGCCTAGGGCCTGAGAGCGAGTTTTCACAGGACACCTGTGTCCCCAGTTCTGGCCTTTCATTGCAGTCTCCTGCATGCCTGATGCTCTCTGTTCACTTGCCAGGACTCTGGTCATCCCTGCATCCCCACCTCCAGGTTAGCTTTCTTACCAGTCTCCCTGCTTCCCATCTCACTGTCACTTCAATAATGTTCAGTCGCTAAGCTGTGTCTGACTCTTTGTGACCCTGTGGACTGCAGCATGCCACGCTTGCCCGTCTTTCACTATCTCTTGGTATTTGCTCAAACTCATGTTCACACAAATCCTTCCTTCCTGCCTTCCTACTTTGCATATATCTTTTCATTCCCTCTTCCTTTCACTCCCCACCCCCTTTCTTACTGATAGATGCCTAAACCCCGTGCCATGTTGGATAATCCACTGCAGTTCTAAAAAATGAGGAAGCCTGGGTCTCTGCACCCAAGGACTTACAGAGAACTGGGAGGAGAAGGACATATGTAATGATGAATGCTTATATCCTGTACAAATCCTAACCACCAAGGTCATGGTTTCTGGAGATGGGGGCTTTTGGAAGGTGATTGGATCATGAGAGCAGAACTCACATGAAAGGTATTAGTACCCTTGTAATAGAGACCCCGGAGAGATCATTCATCCCTTCCATTATGTGAGGTTACAGCAGAAGATAGACATCTATGAGGCAGGAAATTGATCCTCACTAGATACTAGATCTGCTGATGTCTTGATCCTGGACATCTCAACCTCCAGAATGATAAATAAATGTTTGTTGGTTTAAGCCATCTAGTCTCTGGTATTTTTGTTATAGCAGCACAAATGGACAAGACAGCATGCAAATCATTAAGTGCAGTACAAACATTGCAAAATCTTTATAGAAATGTATAGAAGATTCAAATGGAAAAACCCAAAGAAGATAGTGCCCAACTATACTTACAGTAGGTGGCCATGGAAGGCTTTATAGAGGAGAAGGGATTTGACTCAAGTCTCTAATAGATAGGTGTTTCTGAGAGAGAAGACAGAATACATTCCACGCAGATGAGGGTCTGAGACTTGAAGTGACCTGTCCTTTAAAAGTATTTGAGTATAAGGTGGTGATAGACAGGATTAGAGTTAGGGCAGGCTAGATTATATAGGGTGGTATATACCACAATAAGATCTATATACTTAGGTATCAGGGAGCCAGGAAAGGATGTGAAAAGGGAAGAAATAGATTTGGATTTTCTTTTTGAAAGACCAATATGATTGTAAGGTAGAGGATAATTGAAAAAAACAAGACTGACAGCAGAGTTAAAGTTGTAGGAGCCCAATGGACTATGGGAGAAAAGGTTAAGTCCTGAATTAAGAAAGTAGCAATGAATTTGGAGAGAAGAGCTAGATAGGAAAAGTGAAGAAAAATAGAACCAACAGAACCTGAGCAGTGACTAGAATGGATGCATAGAAGAAAGAGAACTGAGATCAACTCCAAGTTAATGAATGATACCAATTTCCACACTGCCACGGGAGGTAAGAAAAACAGGAGCAGATCGAAGGAAGTAGAATCAGGGGTAGATTATATCTGAAGACCACAGGAAACACTGAGGCAGACACATTCAGTGGTCAATCATCAACACAGACAAAATGTTTGGGTAAGCTCTGATCTCTAGCTACAGACAGAGATGTGATCCAACTGCTGCGTTTAAATGTTGAGAAAGTGTGAGATCCCTGTGAAGAGTATAAAGAAGTAAAAGTTTAAAAAAAAAGGCCAAAGACAATTTAAGTGATGTCAGCATTTAAGAGCTAAGTTAAGAAAGAGAAATCTGCAAAAAAGACGGGGAGGAAACTAAAAATGAACTCTGTCAGGGAAGTGAACAAGTGTTTTAATAGTAACAGAGTGGTCAGAAGTATTATAAAACTGAGAAACCACAAGAAATGAAGGCAGATTTTTCATACCCTCTGCATCTATCACTTTCAATCAGTTAGGGTCTTTTATGATTGATGTCAATTTCATTACCCACAAGTGTTCCCCACTTCTTGATATGGATATGGGTTTCTTCAAAGGGACCAATTCCTGCAGTCTTACCTTCCCCACTTCTGATCAAGCTCCAATCTTCATTCAAAGCCTGCTCAATGATTAACTCCTCCTTGAAATTACACACAACTGTGATTTCTGCCTCTCAGAACATTGTCTGTGGTAGTTCCCTCTCCCAACAGGCAAGACAGTCTTTGATATTAAGTTTTTTAAGCTTTGTTCCTCCAGCGACCAGGCCAAGAAACTCCCATTATCAGTTAATGTCTGACCAACACATCCCAGTACATGACATGCTTTTACACATGCTTCCTCCTTGAGTCCTCACAGTACTTCCATTAGGTCAGAATTAACATCATTTCACTTGATATTTCAGGAGACCAAGTTCAGATAAGGAATATATCATTCAATGTGTGTGTGTATATGTGCTCAGTCATGTTCACCTCTTTGCGATCCCATTGACTGTGTCCCACCAGGTTCCTCTGTTCATGGGATTTTTCAGGCAA
>SJYX01002984.1:436076-463872 GCA_006410675.1 Oreotragus oreotragus | reverse complement strand
GCTTTACAATGTTGTGTTAGTTTCTGCTGTGCAACAAAATGAATCAACTTATGTGTACATATATCCCCTCCTTCTCGGATCTCCGTCTCCCCCCGCATCCCACCCCTCACCACAGAGCATCAAACTGAGCTCCCCGTGTTATACAGCAGCTTTCCGCTAGCTATTTGTTTACACACGGTAGCATATACACGTCAATCCTAATCTCCCAATTCATCCCACCCTCCCCTTCTCCCTGTGTCCACAAGTCTGTTCTTTATGTTTGTGTCTCTGTTCCTACCCTGAAAATAGGTTCATTTCTAACATCTTTTTAGATTCTACATAGGGGCTTCCCCGATGGCTCAGAGAATAAAGAATCTGCCTGCAATGTGGGAGACTTGGGTTCAATCCCTGGGTTGAAAAGATACGCTGGAGAAGGGAATGGCAATCAACTTCAGTATTCTTGCCTGAATTCCATAGACAGAGGCTACAGTCCATGGGGTCAAAAAGAGTTGGACACGACTGAGTGGCTTTCACTTTCATATGAGTTACTACACGAAATTTATTTTTCTCTTTCTGACTTACTTAACTCTCTATGACAGATGTTGGCTTAAATAAAGATTCCTTTGCTTTTTTTTTTTTAATTAAAAAACAAAAACAACAAGGTGATTAGATTAAGTTCACCTGGGTAAAGCAGCGTTCTCTCCCCATCTCAACTTCCTAACTTGATTGCATCTGCAAAGTCCCCTTTTCCACATCAGGTAAAATATTCAAAGGTGCCAGCGATTAGGATAATGGCCATCTTTGGGAGACCATTATTCTGTCTATCACAGAAGACTTTTCCTGATCTTTATTTAGTTCTTAGAACATGGAGAAGGTGGAAGACGAAATGATGTCGCTTTCTCCAGTATCTAAGGAACTTTGTACTTGGGAGTGAAATATTTTTTATATTTTATAGAGATGTTTATTAACTACCATGAAAGTGGGAGCCAGTGAGGACATTGTGCTCTCAAATCTATATACCAGTCAGGATATGTGGCATAAGTGCCATGGATATTTACAAATACCTTTACGACTATTAGCTTGCCCAGCAAGACTATTTTTAAGGGCCACACGTAAATCTCAAACACAGCAGGTCCCGGATAGAATGCATCATACCCAGGTCCTTTTTTCTTGCTCAATTCCTAAATCCCAGATAATGGTATCATCATTCATTCCATCCTCTAAACACTATTAACACTAAAACTAATTAATCTTAGTTCCTCTTTTCCCTTCATTTCAACACAGCCAATGGATCAATAAATTTTGTTGTTTCTACCTTAGGTCTGTGTCTAGAATTTGGTCTTTCCTCTTGTCAACTTAAAAGATAGTCACAACCTAAAAGTTGTGAGTTATATTTTATTTGGTGGGAATTTTTAGGGCTTAAAGCCCAGGAGGCAGCATTTCAAGTAGCAAACTTCTCTGAGGAGGAAAATGTGGGGAGCCAGGTTACATAGAAGTTTTACAACAAAGTGGTAAGTAATCTGAATGTCATAAGATTGCTGTTAATTAAAGAAAACCATTTAGCGCCTCTCTATATACGGGGAGATTCAAGAATCTGGCTTACTGAAATCATTCCTTTGGTATGTACCGCATCTATCTGGGGCCAGTACCCTGTGTTTTCACATACTGATTTTCCTGAGGGCTCATCCAAGGGAGTGGCTGTTGTCTGAAGGCCACTAGATCCATCCAGTTCAGTTAGTCGCTTGGTCCTGTCCGACTGTTCTCAACCCCATGGACTGCAGCATGCCAGGCTTCCCCGTCTGTCACCATCTCCCAGAGTTCGCGTAAACTCATGTCCATCAAGTCAGTGATGCCATCCAACCATCTCATCCTCTGTCATCCCTTTCTCTGCCTGCCTTGAATCTTTCCCAGCATCAAGGTTTTGTTTTGTTTTTTTCCAGTAAGTCAGTTCTTCACATCAGGTGGCCAAAGTATTGGAGCTTTAGCTTCAGCTTCAGTCATTCCAAAGAATATTCAGGACTGATTTCCTTTAGGATTGATTGGTTTGATCTCCCTGCAGCCCAAGGACTCTTAAGTCTTCTCCAACACCACAGTTCAAAAGCATCAGTTCTTTGGCACTCAACTTTATTTATGGTGTGCAACTTTCACATCCATACATGACTACTGGAAAAACCATTGCTTTGACTAGATGGAGATGGAAGGTATTATTTCCTTCCTGAGTTCCTTTAGGGCTCACAGCTTGTGACTGCCATCAGTGATGACTGTGACATCCTGTGTTTACTGCTATGGTAGGTAATATTCCATTTATCACAACCAATGAACCAAAAAACTTATTGTTTCTACCTTATGCCTGTGTCTAGAATTTGGTATTCTCTCATTGCGTTTTTTAAAAATTATTATTACAGCTTCTCCATCTTATATATGTATTATTTCAATAGAATTCCTGACATGTCTCTTTACCAGCTTCCCTCCTTTCTAGCCCAGTCTTCATTGTTTTAGACTGTGTTGCCAAAATTAATTTTCAAAAAAAAGAAAACAAATCTGATTATGCCTTCTTACTTTGGGAGATCCTCCCTGATGTCCTCACCACCTACACAAAATGTCTAAGGAAACCATGAAAAAGATGTTTCAAAGCAAATGGAAAATAGCTCCTGTCTCCTCTCCTTTCAACCCCTGTATCTGTCATGAGGACTATGTGACCATATTCCCTGCAGATTTTTATATTTTTGTGAGAAGACAAGCTATCTCATAATGGTAAGTCTAATACTTGCACAAATATGTCATTTTCTCCTAGCTCCTAGCAAATGTCTGGAGAGGTGATAACTCTCTGTAGCACTCACATATGAGCACATGCTAAAATAGAGGTGGGGGGTGGCATCCTGGGGTTTGTTTATCCTGGCTCTAGGATTGAGTTCTAAGGAAGTATGCAAAGCCAATAATGACTAATGTCCTCGAATATTACTTATTACTCATATAGCATAATCACAATAAATACTGAGAGACCCAAACACTATTTGTTTTTCTATTTGAACCACAATTTAATGTCTACTCCAGTGTGGCCTCTCCAAAGAAGAGCTATTAACTTGCTGAGCTAAACTATATTTAAAGAGCAGTCAGTTGTAAGGATTCTTTGCTCTCAATTTGCAGCTATGTTCCAATTAAACCCATGTTGTATTCAAGCAAGTTAAATTGCAGTGACTGTTGAGTTCGGAAAAAATGTTAAATGACTGTCTGGAGCCCATTTAGACTGTGGCTTATACTGATGCTGATTAGAGAGGGCTGTGGAGATGGTTGGAATTATAGAGCATAAATCAATACACTTTCTATGAGAAGGCATTGATGTATATGTTTAGACAACAAACACCACTTATTGAAGACTCACTGTTTGCTGGAAAATCTCCCAAATTATATACAGTATAGTTTATGACCCTAAGAACCGAGATCACAGGGGCAGATGTTGCTGTGAGACATACCAGTGGAATGCTGATGTGACAGTTGAGGTAATTCTGGTTGTCATTTTGATCAGTTGCCTAAGAGTAGACAAGATTGCTTAATAACTGGTCTAATTTCCTTATCCATCATAAAAGGAATAATAACACCTGCCTCTCTCCATCTCTACAGGACAGTTACAGGATGGCTAATGTCTGCTGGATGTTAATTGTGTGCCCGCAGTATTTGAAATGCTGTGTACATATTAGCTCATCCGGTTTTCACAACACCCTGAAAATATAATCCACATTTTATAGACTGGGAAACTGAGGGATAGAGACTTTATTTGCTCAGGCACAGGGCATTCCCACTGATGGAGATTACTTTATAAACTGCCCATTTCCAGAGATCAGGAAGTTCTTTCTGTGTTGACTCCAAGTCTGCCTATAACTCCTTCCCAGTTAGTCATGGTTCTGTCCTCTGGGTCTAAACAAAATAAATACAACTGTTCTTCCTCATGTCAGAGCTTCAGTATTTGAAGATTGCAACTATGTCTCTCTTTCCAATCTTCTTTACTCTTAGCGATCTCAGTTCCTGAAACCATTAAAAAATCTACCAATTTTGGAGAGGTCCTTATTCTGCTGTTATCCTAGAGTAGACACGATGCCCTCATTGTGCAGTCAGGGAGTGTTCCTGCATGGTATTAAGCAGACTACTCCCTGATCCTGAATGGAGAAAAAAGCTCATTTTTGTAAACAGTGTTTCTTGGCCTCTTCTTACACTATTCCTGTAGTAGCAAAACCCATAAAGATAGCCTATTATCTTCAATAATAAAATAAGGTCAAGTATATTATGGCATATTACCTGCCAGTAACAGTTCTATGATTTATGTTTTAATTTACTTAATCATCACAGCAAACCTGTGGGTTGGATGCTATTTATTCCTGTTCTCATGAAAAACAGAGGCCTGGAGTAGTTAAGACTTGATATGATATTATACAGCGTATGACTGTACAATGAATGACTAGCTTTTCATAAGGAATAATAATAGGCAAATACAATAAAGTCTTGTAAGAGTATATATATACATACACTTGTGAAACTGTGTGTGTGTGTGTGTGTGTGTGTGTGCTCAGTTGTGTCTGACTCTTTGGGACACCATGGACTGCCAGATTCCTCTGTCCATGGAGTTTTCCAGGCAAGAATATTGGAGCGGGTTGCAATTTCCTTCTCCAGGGGATCTTCCTGACCCAGGGATAGAACCCATGTCTCTTGTGTCTGTTGCATTGGCAGGTATTCTTTACCACTGCACCACCTTGGAAGTCATGAAACTTATGGAGTATGCCTTTTAATAGGTGCTTTTGCTACATACTTTGCCCTTTTTCCCTGGAGAAGGGAAAGGCTACCAACTTCAGTATTCTGGCCTGGAGAATTTATTGGACTGTATAGTTCATGGGATCACAAAGAGCTGGACACAACTGAACAACTTTCACTTTCACTTGCCCTCTATTGTCTAAGTGACATCTTGTCTTATGAATATCTCACATGATTCTCGGATTTTAAGTTGAGCATAGCAAGAGTGATGTACCTCCTTGAACTAAGATGAGACCAACCTTCTAGGGGCCTCTAGTCAACTGACATTCCAGCAACGTAGCTATTCAGGACCTGACCCACAGTGATGAGCCATAGGTCAGCTGGAGAATGAACGCTGGAGACAAACTGTCAACTCAGAAAAGATACTGTTATATGGGTGTGAAATACTTGCCTGTATCACTAGGTCCCCTCAAGTATGCTTCATGATGTCAAGGGTGGCATTTTGTTGCTGCAATAAATTTTTATTTTTATATCCTGGAAATGTTAGATAGATGATAGATAGATAGATATAAGCATATATATCCCACTATAGGCTTCCCAGGTGGTGCTAGTGGCTAAGAACCTGCTTGCCAATGCAGGAGATGTTGAGACATGGATAGTCAACCCCTGTGTTGGGAAGATGCCCTGAAGGAGGGCATGGCAACCCATTCCAGTATTTTTGCCTGGAGAATCCCATGGACAGAGGAGCCTGGCAGGGAACAGTCCAGAGGGTTGTAAAGAGTCAGACGTGACTGAAGTGACTTAGCATGCACACACACGTCCCTCTATATCTATCTATCCCACTATCTCTACATCCATATCTGTCTATCATATTGATATAGAAAACAATGAAAAGCCTAGACAGCATATTAAAAAGCAGAGACGTTTCTTTGCCTGAAAAGGTCTGTAGAGTCAAAGCTATGGTTTTTCCAGTGGTCATGTATGGATGTGAGAGCTGGACAATAAAAAATGCTGAGTGCCAAAGAACTGATGCATCTGAACTGTGGGTACTGGCAAAGATTCTTGAGAGTCTCTTGTACAGCAAGTATATCAAGCCAGTCAATCCTAAAGGAAATTAACCCTGAATATTCATTGGAAGGACTGATGCTGAAGCTGAAGCTCCTATACTTTGGTCACCTGATGTGAAGAGACTACTCATTGGAAAAGACTCTGATGCCGGGAAAGATTGAATGCAGGAGTGACAGAGGAAGAGATGGTTGGATGGCATCACCAACTCAGCNGGTGCAACTTTCACATCCATACATGACTACTGGAAAAACCATTGCTTTGACTAGATGGAGATGGAAGGTATTATTTCCTTCCTGAGTTCCTTTAGGGCTCACAGCTTGTGATTGCAATCAGTGATGACTGTGACATCCTGTGTTTACTGCTATGGTAGGTAATATTCCATTTATCACAACCAATGAACCAAAAAACTTATTGTTTCTACCTTATGCCTGTGTCTAGAATTTGGTATTCTCTCATTGCGTTTTTTAAAAATTATTATTACAGCTTCTCCATCTTATATATGTATTATTTCAATAGAATTCCTGACATTTCTCTTTACCAGCTTCCCTCCTTTTTAGCCCAGTCTTCATTGTTTTAGACTGTGTTGCCAAAATTAATTTTCAAAAAAAAGAAAACAAATCTGATTATGCCTTCTTACTTTGGGAGATCCTCCCTGATGTCCTCACCACCTACACAAAATGTCTAAGGAAACCATGAAAAAGATGTTTCAAAGCAAATGGAAAATAGCTCCTGTCTCCTCTCCTTTCAACCCCTGTATCTGTCATGAGGACTATGTGACCATATTCCCTGCAGATTTTTATATTTTTGTGAGAAGACAAGCTATCTCATAATGGTAAGTCTAATACTTGCACAAATATGTCATTTTCTCCTAGCTCCTAGCAAATGTCTGGAGAGGTGATAACTCTCTGTAGCACTCACATATGAGCACATGCTAAAATAGAGGTGGGGGGTGGCATCCTGGGGTTTGTTTATCCTGGCTCTAGGATTGAGTTCTAAGGAAGTATGCAAAGCCAATAATGACTAATGTCCTCGAATATTACTTATTACTCATATAGTATAATCACAATAAATACTGAGAGACCCAAACACTGTTTGTTTTTCTATTTGAACCACAATTTAATGTCTACTCCAGTGTGGCCTCTCCAAAGAAGAGCTATTAACTTGCTGAGCTAAACTATATTTAAAGAGCAGTCAGTTGTAAGGATTCTTTGCTCTCAATTTGCAGCTATGTTCCAATTAAACCCATGTTGTATTCAAGCAAGTTAAATTGCAGTGACTGTTGAGTTCGGAAAAAATGTTAAATGACTGTCTGGAGCCCATTTAGACTGTGGCTTATACTGATGCTGATTAGAGAGGGCTGTGGAGATGGTTGGAATTATAGAGCATAAATCAATACACTTTCTATGAGAAGGCATTGATGTATATGTTTAGACAACAAACACCACTTATTGAAGACTCACTGTTTGCTGGAAAATCTCCCAAATTATATACAGTATAGTTTATGACCCTAAGAACCGAGATCACAGGGGCAGATGTTGCTGTGAGACATACCAGTGGAATGCTGATGTGACAGTTGAGGTAATTCTGGTTGTCATTTTGATCAGTTGCCTAAGAGTAGACAAGATTGCTTAATAACTGGTCTAATTTCCTTATCCATCATAAAAGGAATAATAACACCTGCCTCTCTCCATCTCTACAGGACAGTTACAGGATGGCTAATGTCTGCTGGATGCTAATTGTGTGCCCGCAGTATTTGAAATGCTGTGTACATATTAGCTCATCCGGTTTTCACAACACCCTGAAAATATAATCCACATTTTATAGACTGGGAAACTGAGGGATAGAGACTTTATTTGCTCAGGCACAGGGCATTCCCACTGATGGAGATTACTTTATAAACTGCCCATTTCCAGAGATCAGGAAGTTCTTTCTGTGTTGACTCCAAGTCTGCCTATAACTCCTTCCCAGTTAGTCATGGTTCTGTCCTCTGGGTCTAAACAAAATAAATACAACTGTTCTTCCTCATGTCAGAGCTTCAGTATTTGAAGATTGCAACTATGTCTCTCTTTCCAATCTTCTTTACTCTTAGCGATCTCAGTTCCTGAAACCATTTAAAAATCTACCAATTTTGGAGAGGTCCTTATTCTGCTGTTATCCTAGAGTAGACACGATGCCCTCATTGTGCAGTCAGGGAGTGTTCCTGCATGGTATTAAGCAGACTACTCCCTGATCCTGAATGGAGAAAAAAGCTCATTTTTGTAAACAGTGTTTCTTGGCCTCTTCTTACACTATTCCTGTAGTAGCAAAACCCATAAAGATAGCCTATTATCTTCAATAATAAAATAAGGTCAAGTATATTATGGCATATTACCTGCCAGTAACAGTTCTATGATTTATGTTTTAATTTACTTAATCATCACAGCAAACCTGTGGGTTGGATGCTATTTATTCCTGTTCTCATGAAAAACAGAGGCCTGGAGTAGTTAAGACTTGATATGATATTATACAGCGTATGACTGTACAATGAATGACTAGCTTTTCATAAGGAATAATAATAGGCAAATACAATAAAGTCTTGTAAGAGTATATATATACATACACTTGTGAAACTGTGTGTGTGTGTGTGTGTGTGTGTGTGTGTGTGTGTGTGTGTGCTCAGTTGTGTCTGACTCTTTGGGACACCATGGACTGCCAGATTCCTCTGTCCATGGAGTTTTCCAGGCAAGAATATTGGAGCGGGTTGCAATTTCCTTCTCCAGGGGATCTTCCTGACCCAGGGATAGAACCCATGTCTCTTGTGTCTGTTGCATTGGCAGGTATTCTTTACCACTGCACCACCTTGGAAGTCATGAAACTTATGGAGTATGCCTTTTAATAGGTGCTTTTGCTACATACTTTGCCCTTTTTCCCTGGAGAAGGGAAAGGCTACCAACTTCAGTATTCTGGCCTGGAGAATTTATTGGACTGTATAGTTCATGGGATCACAAAGAGCTGGACACAACTGAACAACTTTCACTTTCACTTGCCCTCTATTGTCTAAGTGACATCTTGTCTTATGAATATCTCACATGATTCTCGGATTTTAAGTTGAGCATAGCAAGAGTGATGTACCTCCTTGAACTAAGATGAGACCAACCTTCTAGGGGCCTCTAGTCAACTGACATTCCAGCAACGTAGCTATTCAGGACCTGACCCACAGTGATGAGCCATAGGTCAGCTGGAGAATGAACGCTGGAGACAAACTGTCAACTCAGAAAAGATACTGTTATATGGGTGTGAAATACTTGCCTGTATCACTAGGTCCCCTCAAGTATGCTTCATGATGTCAAGGGTGGCATTTTGTTGCTGCAATAAATTTTTATTTTTATATCCTGGAAATGTTAGATAGATGATAGATAGATAGATATAAGCATATATATCCCACTATAGGCTTCCCAGGTGGTGCTAGTGGCTAAGAACCTGCTTGCCAATGCAGGAGATGTTGAGACATGGATAGTCAACCCCTGTGTTGGGAAGATGCCCTGAAGGAGGGCATGGCAACCCATTCCAGTATTTTTGCCTGGAGAATCCCATGGACAGAGGAGCCTGGCAGGGAACAGTCCAGAGGGTTGTAAAGAGTCAGACGTGACTGAAGTGACTTAGCATGCACACACACGTCCCTCTATATCTATCTATCCCACTATCTCTACATCCATATCTGTCTATCATATTGATATAGAAAACAATGAAAAGCCTAGACAGCATATTAAAAAGCAGAGACGTTTCTTTGCCTGAAAAGGTCTGTAGAGTCAAAGCTATGGTTTTTCCAGTGGTCATGTATGGATGTGAGAGCTGGACAATAAAAAATGCTGAGTGCCAAAGAACTGATGCATCTGAACTGTGGGTACTGGCAAAGATTCTTGAGAGTCTCTTGTACAGCAAGTATATCAAGCCAGTCAATCCTAAAGGAAATTAACCCTGAATATTCATTGGAAGGACTGATGCTGAAGCTGAAGCTCCTATACTTTGGTCACCTGATGTGAAGAGACTACTCATTGGAAAAGACTCTGATGCCGGGAAAGATTGAATGCAGGAGTGACAGAGGAAGAGATGGTTGGATGGCATCACCAACTCAGCAGACATGAATTTGAGAAAATTCTGGGATATGGTGATGGACAGGGAAGCCTGGAGTGCTGCAGTCCATGGGGTCACAAAGAGTCAGACATGTCTGAGCAACTGAACAAAAACAAATCTATCATTTACCTACCTCTGTCTCTAAGGATAGCTATCTATCCAGCTATCTACCTATCCATCCATCCATCTGTCTTCATCTGGTTTTTATAGTTTTAGTATGTATTTCACCTAAGATGATGGGCTTTTAAAGTGTAAACATCCCTGTAGGTTGGCAGTCTTCTGTACCCACAGCCTGTTAGCACTGGAGGGAAAAGGAGACCAGAATTCTAAATAAAAAGTCCTGGAATAAAAAATGAGCAGGGAGAGGGCTATGAGTGATTCCAAAATAAAGTTAGATGTGGGAGAGGCACAGAGAGGGAGAAAAGAGGATGAGATAAGCTTGGATAACACTCAAATTGAAGT
Source organism: Oreotragus oreotragus (assembly GCA_006410675.1). Lineage (NCBI taxonomy): Eukaryota > Metazoa > Chordata > Mammalia > Artiodactyla > Bovidae > Oreotragus > Oreotragus oreotragus. The sequence continues at coordinate 453,507 of SJYX01002984.1, read as the reverse complement.
GAAGGATGGTAGGATCAAGCCTAGGCTATAGGAACACAAAATGATAGCCCCCTCAACACACAGCAACACTCAATGCCTAACGCATGATCATATAGATGGTCTTTCAGGCAGTCTCTTGAAGATGATGAGAAAACTCACACTGTCCATACAATAGTGAACTCGGGACTCCAGCCTGTTATACCTATTGATCTTAATGAAAGTCTGCTATTTAATCTTGTTATTGTTGTCCAGTCGCTAAATTGTGTGACTCTTTGCAACCCCATGAACTGCAGCATGCCAGGCTTCCCCATCCTTCATTATCTCCCAGAGTTTGCTCAGACTCATGTCCATTGAGTCAGTGATGCCTTCCAACCATCTCATCCTCTGCCACCCTCTTCTCCTGCCCTCAACCTTTCTCAGAATTAGGATCTTTTCCAATGTGTCAGATCTTTGCATCAGTTGGCCAAAGTATAGGAACTTTTAAACTAGTGGGAAAGAATTTTTCAAAGAGTTTCTGAGTAACTGCCTACTAGGCATAACACTTTTCAGGGAGAGGGTGGGTCAGGGTGGAACAGCGGTGACCATGCTTCCCAATGATCCTGCCCCAGCTCAGCCTTGGCCTCTGGTGATGCCCATCTCTTCCTTCTCCTTCATCTCTGACTCTCATTGTCCCCTTCCCTGTCACCTAAGGGAAGAGGCTCCTCTTCGGGATGTAGCATCATGATCATTTCCTTGGTTAGCTGAATGAAGGAGAGCTACTTTTCCTGTTGAGCTGTTCAGCTCAGTTGCTTACTCTGGAATGGAGCCATTGGCATTGGTTAACCTCAAGAGCCATGGCAATGAACTTCCAGGCAAAAGGAGCATATCCTGATTTGCCTGGTGGTATCTCACTCTTTAATGCTTTTAGCACTCAGCAGAGCCTCACTGTGGAAGAGGGAATTGCATCTGCTTCCCTTCATGGCCCCCCAAGGCACAGCAATCACTCCATCTCAGAGACCAAGCTGGCCAGCTAACGGGGGAAGTGAGAACAAGCTGGATCCACTCCCTGAATCATCTGCCAGCTGTCTGGACAAACTCAGAGGCAGACCGGACCTGCTTTCATGATCAACTGCAATCTTAGAAGAAAAGAAATCTAGCTGGGTGAGTTGAGTCAGTCCCGGGTGGGCTTTTCAGGCAGCTGCATCTGGAGGCTCCATCCTCTGGAGTGCTCATGGAACACATTAAGTCTGGAAGTCATTAGGAGAACATAAGCCCAGAAGATCCTGATGTCATCCTTAAAAGGTGACCTGATTTCAGAGCATACAGCTGACCTTCACACAACTCTTTCAAACAGCATGCTTATGGTTGACCGCAGATTTCCAGTGGATGCACTAATCTTTGCACTATTGCCACATTTGGAATTGTCTTTGTGGTGCCTAAAGGCATGAAAGAGATACTGATGAGCTCAACTCCAACCATTCTCAACTACTTATTATAGCCTCTAGCTAACCTTTAACATCTTATTTCTATTTGCTGCTGCTGCGCTGCTCAGTTGTGCCTGACTCTTTGCAGCCCCACCAGGTTCCTCTGCACATGGGATTTTCCAGGCAAGAACACTGGAGTGGGTTGCCATTTCCTCCTCCAGGGGATCTTCCTGACCNAGCTAACCTTTAACATCTTATTTCTATTTGCTGCTGCTGCGCTGCTCAGTTGTGCCTGACTCTTTGCAGCCCCACCAGGTTCCTCTGCACATGGGATTTTCCAGGCAAGAACACTGGAGTGGGTTGCCATTTCCTCCTCCAGGGGATCTTCCTGACCAGGGATCAAACCTGCATCTGCTGCATTGGCAGGCAAATTCGTTACCACTGTGCCTCCTGGGAAACCCTAGTTCTAGTTGCACCAGGGTTAAAAGGATAGCTTCTTTTCTGCATGCCTGACTCAAAATTGATGCTAATAGGCATCCAGAGGGGTCCCTGGCACGTGGTCAGCCTCATATGGGGTTATGAGCTGCAGAGCACATGGTCACACTTGAGCATAGATTGCTGTACATTCCGTCCATCAGGTGGCTCTTCCTTTCAGTAGGACCACCAGAGGTCCAGCACTATATGTGGGAGGTCCACTGGCCCATCTGCCCTTAACATTACCTTGTGATATGGACCAGTCCTGGGCTGTGGCACAAACAGAAGCTTGGTAGCCATCTCTACAAAATCAGCAATTATCCTGTATTGGTAAGTAGGTTCTTTACCACTAGCACCACCTGGGAAGCCCTAATTACCACAGGGTAGTTGCCAAAATAACATTAAAGCAGTACTAGCAAGTCTGCTTCAAAACAGAAGAGCCACCTACTTTCTTTTCTTTCTCTTCTTTCCCCCCTTCCTTCCTTCCTTCCACCCTCCCTCCCCGCTTCCTTTTGTTGTTTAATAAAAATTTTCAAACTGTATCTTAGATTTGTTGATTGATTTTAGTAAACTCTTGAGTTGATTATTGCTTGCTTGCCGGTTTTGCAACTGCTGATTGCAAACACTCTTCTAAGTTTTAATCTAGTTGTAAGAGCCTACAAGTACATGAATGTGACTGCAGATACAAACTTGAGTCCAAAAATCTCTGATTATTTTATTCCTCTGGCCGGGTTGATAGTTTTTCCCTGTGCCTCTTTATGGAGAGTCAGGCATAAAGAAAAGTTGTGCGTTAATTACTGTTCCGTTTTTCACAGGCTGAACATTTGTGGATGAGGTGACCAGATGTCTGTGCTTTCTCATTTGTAAAAGCAAGATCCTCATGTTCTCCCAAGACCATGATTTATCCACAGAAGTATTCATTGAAGCAGCAGAGCAGAAAATATTGAAAGTCAATATATTCAAGATATCAAGAATTTATTAAGAATGTTATGGCACATCCCTCAATGCACTACTATGCTGCAGGGAGGTGGGAGGGGGGTTCAGGATGGGGAACTAATGTACACGCATGGTGGATTCACGTTGATTTATGGCAAAACCAATACAGTATTGTAAAGTAAAATAAAGTAAAATTAAAAAAAATAAAATTATATTTGCAAAGATTTTGGCATTAAAAACTCTTTGCATACTAAATACCTGAAAGTACTGAAAGGGTTAGTGCCTCACTATTGTCTGATTCTTTGTGACCCCATAAACAGTGGTCTGCCAAGCTTCTCTGTCCATGGGAGTCTCCAGGCAAGAATACTGGAGTGGGTTGCCATTCCCTTTTCCAGGGGATCTTCCCAACCCACGGACTGAACTCAGGTCTCCCGCAATGCAGGCAGACTCTTTACCATCTGAACCACCAGGGACTTATGGTGTAATATTAGCTGAAAAAATTGTGCACAGCATTTTATGTAGAATATTTCAGCTACTTAAAACATGCATGGAAATATAATGGAAACAGGGTCACTAAAATATTAACAATGATTTTCTCTGGATGGATAATTTAAAAAATATTTTAATACAATTTCTCTAGATTAAAATATCTATGATGATTATATTAATAATTTTATATTAGCATGTCAGGTGCTATTCAACAAGTTTTACATGGATATTATGAGAATAAAATGAGACAATAAATGGAAAGCACCTGAAGAAAATGTGGGTGAGCATTGTTGTTTTTATGGTGATTACTCAACTTTAAGAGAAGCAGCAATAAAATTTTAATTTAAAAATTACCCAAGAACAGATCATACCACCTCCATAGACAGGTGATGATTGTATGCCAAATTAACACATCAACCTCTAGTACTGCTTTCAACGATGATGTCAGCCTTAAGAATACTTCTGTGGAAAACACTAAGGTGTATCTCACATTAGGTGAAGTTTGCTGTGTCTCAAGCCCTTGGCATTCAGCAGATTATTTCACTTTGTCCAGCATCACTCCTTGGCGAGAGTAGAGGTGTTCTGGTTCATAAGTGTGCCCTGTGGCTGGGTTTACCCTCCCTGGAAGATCCAGCCCTGACTTTGGTCCCCATTTCACCAGCATGTTGGGCAGTGGGGAGTTCTGCAGGTGGGCAAGCTCTGAATCTTCCACCTTCCCTTGTTCTAATGTGCGCCTGCACCGAGCATGACCACTTTGGGAGATGACATTTGCTGCGGCCAGATGCTTAGCTGCACTCTCGCTTCCTCTTCTTTCATGTCTCTCAAGGGACATAATCCCCAGCTCTAAATATAAACTGTGTCATCTGAAAATACATACCCACTTCTGCCAGGGTTTTATTTTTCTCCCAGATGGTATTACCAGGGTTTCTATTAATAAAGAGAAGGCCAAGTAGCCAAACATGGCTCTCTGTTCCTTTACTGGGGTGAGCCAGGGCTCAAGATGAGTACGAACACGAGCCACCCCTTTCTTTTCTCTGGGAAACACCACAGCAGGTGGCACTAGCCATCTGGGACCACACAGGCTTGCTTCTTACCGTTACATTGTGATCAGCCTTGACTACCAGCGTTGCACCTGGAGAATTCATGAATTCTCATGAATGGAGAATTCATGAGCGATGGACTGAACAAATGGGGTGTGATCAGTAAGAGCCCTATAACCTGGCCAGGCCGCAGCTCTCCAGCATAGCTGGTGCCTACAAATTCTGGTTCCTACCATCCACTGCAGGACTAACCTTTCCTAAGATCACAAAGATGCCACCTCTGGAGTCACCTAACAGCCCATCTGCTGCTTTGTCCTCATTCTGGCCATGCCCCAGGGAACACTCAGGGAAGAACTTTGTCTTCGTTCTCTCTGATCTCTGCCTATACCATCCAAGAATCTGTCACTCTGCTTACTCCAATCCTAATAATAACTTCATTGAATTGAGAGCTCACTATGGGCCAGGTACCTCAAACACATAGGACTTGTATGCACAGCTCTTCTAGGAGGTGGCTGTTGTTCTATTAACAGATGCAGAGGCCAAGGCTCAGAGAGGCTAAATAACTAGCTCCAGTCACGTGTCTCAACATGAACGAGTCTGGATTCAAACAGTTACCCACTAGATTAATCCTCCTGAACCATTTCACTTTTTCTCAAATTCCAGTGTACGGTCTGCAAGTACTTTCCAGATAGTTCAATAACTTCCATCTGCCAAGGGCAGAGGAGTGGGATCAAGAAGGGACTACACTTCTTTGCCCCAGGCTCATTGTAAGTGACCTTAGTGGGCAGGACATTGATTTGCAGTCACACCTTCTGAAACTGAGAAAGAATAAAATGACACTTGAGCTGCCCTGGTAGAGATTATCCTTTCTGGGGACTTGGGACATTGACCAGGCTTCTTACGAGGGGACTCGAGGCTGTGCGATATCGTCTTATCCCAGAGTTTACAAAGGCTGGAGGAATTTGGTGCCAATATTAACAGCTCAGGTGTCTCTTGCCAGACAGAACGACAGATGTCCCTCCTGAGATAACAGGTGACCCAGGCAGGTAAGTTTATGGAATGGAAAGCACCTCGGCACAAGATCCAACAGCTGATGGAAGCTGCACGGGGAATGGTAGACCTGACTGTCATCTTAAGGTTTGGATGGCAGCTTGGCAGTGCGCCTGGATTGCTCAAAGTGAATTTTGGCTTGTTCTGGAACGATCTGTAGCCTAGTTACAGAGTGTGGGGAAAGAGTGATGGTGTGACCTTGAGGGCATCAGCATTGCTTTGAGCTTCCTCTTTAACTTTCTGCCTGGTGTCCTAATTGGAGCTGCCCTTCTGATTCAAATGGGAACGCTCAGGTGGAGGATAAAGCTAAGTGAGACAGGCCAGGGGTGGGAAGGCACCGGGGCTTAGGTTCCCACAGGCCACCATCCAGGTCCACCTAGCGAGGGCAGTGCTTCCCAGGAGCCAGTGTCATAGCCCTCCAGACTCTCCTGTGGAGCAGCAGTCAAGGGTACTGACCAGCAGCTTCAAACCCTGTTTTCAATTAAAGGATTTTTATGGAATTTTCCTTTTTTTAATTCCTCTATCTTTGTGTGTATATAATATCCTTTCTGGTATATAGTGTCAGAATCCAGCTCAAACAGCATATTGTGAATTAACAGCTAAATATTAAAGTAAAGATAATGAAAAACATATATTTTCAACACCCTGGAAAAGGTCACAGTCTTGTAGAGGGCATATACTAAAAATACATATGTATTTTTAGAGACATATAAGAAAGACAAAACATAAGCTGCTATGTGGTTTCAAAGGGCAAAGAAGTAACATTTTCTCAGAAGATTGATTCTTACATATAAGAATCCAATATGTGGTAAAAAGAGGTGCCACAATCCATTGGAGAAATGTGGGCTTATCCACAGTCTATTTATAGGGGTATGAAAACTATTAGCATGTGTGTGTCTTCTTCAGACATACAAAAAATAAATTAGAGCTGGAGAAAAATGAATTAAGTATTAAGAAGAAAACCACAGAAGATAATAATAGAAAACTATCACTCTAAAACCTCAAGAGGTAAAAACTTTCTAAGAATGGAAGTAATAGAAGAAGACTCTAAGGAATCTGGTAAATCACAGATTTGAGTCCTTTAAAGTTTAAACGTTTTCTCATCTTTTACTATTGTGATTATGTAACTATTATTCATTTAATACCATTGTACCGTGATTGGTCAACAGAAAATAATAGAACTCTATATCACTAAAGCTACCATTTAATAGAAAAAAATTAAGTGTTTTCTATGATTGAAATCTTCACTAAAGGGATTTCCCTAGTGGTCTAGTGGCTAGGACTCTACACTTCCAATGCAGGGGGCCTGAGTTCGATAACTGGTCAAAGAACTAGATCCCTCATGCTGCAACTAAAGATCCTGTATATCACAATGTAGAGCTAAGATCTTGCATGCTGCAACTAAGACCCACTGCAGCCAAATCAATAAATATTTTAAAACTTCACTAAAATACAGTCTAAATAAAAGGCTTTTTTTCAACTGATTCTGAAAGGTTTTTTTTTTTTTTCTGCTGCAAACTGGACTATCAAAAATTCCATTAGTATCTTTGTCTACATATCTCAGAGCAATTTCCCAATCAAATTCAGCAGTGGAATCACTCCACTTCACGGGTAAGAAAGATGACAGCAGCAAGAAACTCACCAAAAGGGAAAGAAAAATTCATGGCAGAGTTGGACTCATGTTCATGTACTTTTTCTACCTTTTGTACTTTTAGTTAGTCATAGAACCACACATGCATTTCTTCCAACAAGGACTGGGGAGGTCCTTGTCCATAGCAAGGAGGATGACCAACCATAGCCCAGGTGGACTCAGATCTGAGACAAACTCAGAATTCTTTTTTAATTGGACTTTCAGAGAGGTGACTATTTTATCTTAAAGAAAGTAAATATTAATTATCAAGGAAAACCAAAAGAATAAACAAGTATAGGCAAATAACCAAACCGAAACAAAAAACTGTATATGTTGTTATTCTTTCTGTGTAACCATTCTGAAGTATAATGTTGAAGAGAGAGAATAAATGGTTGATTAAAATCAGAATGTGTTAATAATCCTGAAAGCAAGAGTTTTATTTTAATTGTTAATATGTACTAGCATTTAGTTTGTGATAATAAATAAGAAAGTAGTTATAAAGATCTTTTGAGGTGTTTTGGAGAGAGACACAGAACATTCAGAGGTGTACACACACACACACACAGACACACATGCACTGCTTCTGTTTCAGGATGCTAAACACTGGACTGAGGCTGTTCATTTTTCAGTCCTTGGGCTACGTATGTACACATTTAGGTCATAACAACCTGTGATGTGTGCACTCTCCAGGCAGAAAGAAGGCAGGGTGACAAGATGAGTGTTACAACTCAAAGTCTGATAGAAAATGACTGTCACAGAAGATTGAAAGAAAAATTTCCATAAGGCCTAAAAGCAGCATTCAAAAGCAATATTTTAATCAGATCATTTCATATATATTTTTTTTTTACTGAGAGTCACTTTTTTTAACAAGGAAAATATATGTTTTTGTTCTAGTACATCAAGGACAAAAATAAAATGAGACCCATGGGAAATGATTTCTTCACAATCCAGCTATTTAATTGATCTATTTGGAAGTCTTATACCATGTTGCTGCATGCTAACTACAAGTCATCTGAAAAAAGAGTCAGCTTGGATCACAATTGATTTAATGCAGTAGCGCTGGCCTGCTCAGCTTAGGAGGAATGCATGCATGAAAGCCTTGGTTTTACAAGGTCCATGGAGACAGCATTCATTTGGATGAGGCAGAACAAACTTAGAACTCCAGGGATAACGCAGATGGTGGCAGTCTTTCAGAAGTGACAAGCCAAGTCTTCATTTACTTCTTCCTTACACCCCTATTGTGTGGGGTATCAGACTGGTGGAGCCCTCCACCCTCAAGTCCTCCCTATTGGAGTGCTCTCAACCCCAGTTTCCATGTTCAAAATATGCCCTTCTAGAAAGATGGATGGAACAATCTGTCAGGTAACATCAGTTCAGTCACTTCAGTTGCTCAGTCATATCCAACTCTTTGCAACCCCATGGACTTCAGCACACCAGATTTCTCTGTCTATCACCAACTCCCAGAGCATGCTCAAACTCATGTCCATTGAGGTGGTAATGTCATCCAACCACCTTCTCCTCCGCCTTCAATCTTTCCCAGCGACGTAACATACAAACTCCAGATACCTGACAATACCTCATCACCACTTCATCTTGTGGGGCCACTGGGGTTTGTTTTCTTTTTATTTTGTTTTGGTTCCTTTGAAGAGTATCTCAAATTCAATATCCTTCAGGAAGAGGAGTTAGATGTGCTGTATTGAAAGAGGATATATTGAAGCTTTGTAAGGTCACTGTAAGAATACCTAGTGAAAAACAAGAGTGATGCTAAGGCCAGGCACCTGGATTGTGAGCATAGTAAGATGTTCAAAAAGAGACAAAATGGAGAAAGAAGGACAGAATCAGTCTGGGACAGGCTACAAGGACCTTACTTTCCTTGACTGTATGCAACATAAGGGGACCAATCCCTGATCAATCAGGGGTACTAATACTTCCTCTGTTTGACTACTGTGCAATTTGGGAAGGGAGAGTCACTCACCATCTATATTTATTAGCTGTAAAATGAATGCATCAAGAGGATAATGTTGCCTCCTCAGATATTTAACTGCTGAACTTGGTAGCATCATCAGGACTTATTAAGTAAGCCATGTGGTACATGCCATTCTAATCCTCATAATCCCCTTTTATATCTGCTGTTATCTTCCAAGCAATCTTGTGGGTAATATTCAAAACTTATACATTGATCCCTTGGAGTAGGAAACAGCAACCCACTCCGGTACTTTCACCTAGAAAATTCCATGGACAGAGGAGCCTGGTGGACTACAGTCCATGGAGTTGCAAAGAGTGGGACATGACTGAGCATGCACGCATGCATACATTGATGCTAAATGTTTAGTAAGCAGTTTTAGAAGTGGACACTGTATTCACACCATTTGATAAATTCTGCAATAAGACATTTCTATGGCACCATTGAGATTAATGAATGGTGACAACTGTGACCCTGTGTATAACTAGGGAATTTAGTACGATTGTATGTTTTTCTTCCAAGGACAATGTATGTTGCTTTTCACTTTTAAATTGGCTTTAAATTTCTTGCTACTAAGAGTTTTCCTGAGAGACTAGGATTATGCAGACAACATGAAAAACTTGTCTATAATAAAAGATAGATGATAGGCTAATTATTTTATCTATTCACCATATTTGGGTTATTTTTATGTGAATGCACTGATTCTGTGAGGGAGGAGGGTGGAATTATGAAGTTGTTAATTAAACTACACATTTATTTTTTTCAACAATGAAACAAAAAAACTGTGTTTTAACTGAGCGCCTACTATGTGTCTAGAACTGTTCAAAGTTCTGGAATTACTCTCTGAGTAAGAGAGGAATTTTTCCCCAAAGACCTTACAAAGGAGCAGGTGGCAGACAGTGATGCAGAGAAGCAAGCAAAGCAGAAGAGAGCAATGGAAGACAGCTGTGTCTCCTGGAAAACTTCCTAAAGGAGACAGGGTGTGATTTGGTCTGAAAGGACTGGTGGAATTTTCACAGGGAAGATGGGTGTTGGGGGTTCTCAAGGAGAATATAGACATTGCACAGAGGTCCAGAGGATGGAGGAGAAAATGAAACAGCAGGCGGTTTTCCTTGGCTGGAAAACTATCCCAGTAAAGAGATGCTGGGAAGGGTGGGATGACCCGGTATGGAAGAGCTCCACGGTCTTTTTTGGTCAGAAATGAGGAATTGCTGTAGGTTTCTGTGGGCCTCCCTGATGGCTCACTTGGTAAAGAATCTGCCTGTGGGAGACCTGGGTTCGATTCCTGGGTTGGGAAGATTCCCTGGAGAAGGGAAATGCTACCCCCTCGAGTATGCTGGCCTGGAGATTTCCATGGACTGTGTAGTCTATGGTATCGCAAAGAGTTGGACACGACTGAGAACCTTCACTTCACTGTGTTTTGGGACTATCTGAATGGAACAGACAATGGAAGGGGACTGTGGTAGGGGGCTGGAATGTCTCAATTGAAGTGGTTGAAATCACTTTGAAGTTTGGGTGGATTTATTCCAACTCATGGAAAAGCAGAGTGAGGTAAAGAAATTCATTAAAATTTAAGAGACCTGAGTTGTGGCTCTGGCTTCATTACTAATTAGTTTTGCGTTAGAATGAGTCACTTCACATCACTGATCCTTAATTTTTTCATCCGTGTGGGGATGAGTATGCGTGTGTGTATGTGTGTTTATTATAAAGTTGGGTCCCTTGAGTGCTAAGGTGAGTTGTATGATTCCATATGATGACTATATCCATCATTTCCTTCTTTGGTATTTTCATGCAAAATTTCCAAAGTGATTTAAATCAGATAGTTATTTCTTCCTTATTCTAAAAGAAGCTATCTCTCTTGAGATGCCTAGGTAGCAAGTACCCCTCAGCTATCCTCTCATTCTGCTCTTAAATTTGTCACTTAAATATTTAACCCAAGGGAATTCCCTGGTGGTCCAGTGGTTAAAAATCTACCTTCCAATGCAAGGGATTTAGGTTAATGGCAACCTACTCCAGTACTCTTGCCTGGAGAATTCCATGGACAGAGAAGCCTGGTAGGCTACAGTTCACGGGGTCACAAAGAGTCAGACACGACTGAGCGACTTCACTCACTTAGGGGGAACTAAGATCCCTCAGGCTGCAGGGCAACTAAACTCACCTGCTGCAATGACGACTCAGTGTAGCCAAAAATAAAATATAAATAAATAAATAAATATTTGATGGGAAAAGAAAAAGGCAGCCTTACTGCCACTGTTTCTAAACTTTAGGGCCTAATGGACTGGACCACAAATCAGCCACTCTGTGCTGGTCAAGTGTTTTTAAGGACAGTGAATAGTTGAGTCAAGCGGAGAGGTGATGACTTGAGAGACAACTAGTCCGGGGTAGAAGAGACAGTTGACTTGCTGCCCCCATCCCCCACCAGGCCTTACACGGATCAATCTCTTTTTGCCATTTGGCTTAATCCCGGCTGTCCTGCTAAAGGCAAGAGCACATTTTTCAAAAGAAGACTACATGAACACTTTTGACTTCTGTTTCAAAATGGAGAACTATTGCCAGGATGAAAATCATGCAGGATCAAGACACATGAATAAATGCATTATATTGGAAGTTGCTTCTATAAAGTACCCAATGCTCTGAAATAAATGAGAATTCTATCCATCAGTGAAATGACTACATAATTGGAAATGACTGTAGTAGAATGCATATTTTTAAACTTTTTCTCCAGGTGTTTGCATATGGTTTTCACATTTTATGATTTGATTTTTATTTTATGTTTAATTTATAAGTATACATTTCTCACCAACTCATCTAGTCTATTAAGAAAAGCAATCCTTTCCAGGCTAGGGGAAGTTGGCAAAAAGACAGAACCCATCAAATGCAGTGGTTCTCAACTTTTTATATTCTACCGTCTTAACCAAGAACTTGTCAGGTCCACTCCGTGACCATGGTTTTTGCAGACAGATGCTTTTGATTTGTCTCATATGAGGCTGACTCTGACACTTGGCAGGTTTATCATTTCTCCATTCTCCCCTGCCACTCATTCTCAAGTTTTAGATTTTCTCATTTAATAGTTGTAGTAGTGTTTTACATTTTCTATAAATCTTCATGAAGTTTCTAAACCCAGTGCCTTACACGTTGAGAACTGCTACCTACCATTACCCTTTGAGGAACTGAGTGACTTATTTTAAAGCTCAGTGTTAATCAATCTTCTGCCTGGGGATAATGAGGAAGTATGGCACTACTTTTTAAACTTAAAATGTTCAGAGCCTGATTTGTCTCCCTGGAGAACAGAGTTGGGACAAGCAATGCCTCCTCTTCAACCCCGTGTCTTCCCCATGAGTTCTGACTTCTTCTGACCCAGAGATATGAGCAATAGGTACCTGAGGGTTCAGTCTCACCCTCCTCCCATCTCTGTGCCTGTGGCATCACAAAGGAGGCAGAAGCTCCGGGCTGGCATCTTTACCCTTCCCTGACCACTTCTCTCCTCTCTTCAGCCACTAGGAAGCTCACCTACCTCTGAGCTCCTCTTACTCTGATTGCTGTTCCCAGGCTACTGGATGACTCTTTGCCTGGTGCTGCTTCCAATGTTAGGTGTCCTGTTGACTGTTAGATCGTCAAATTCCTTGAACATAGAGAGCATCTCCATGTTGCATTAGAGGTATTTTGGTATATATTTCAGCATTTTTTACAGTGGTAGGCATTTTTTACAGTGATAGATGTTCTCTCAGATACCTGAGTAGAATAATTAAACACTTAAAAAAAGATCACAATGGACTTAACCAATTATAGACATACCACCCAATTTGCTATCTCTGAAATATTCCTAATACAGCCAAGACAGAAAGGCATCAGAGCTATAATCAAGCTGCTGAGAAGGAGATTGAAAAGAGGCTCTCAGTGTGTATGTGGGTGTGTGTTTAGTCTCAGGTCTGTCTTCATGAGTTACATGCTTAACAAAGTGACTATTCTGTGATTAAAGACAGATTAGGTTTATACTTAAGGGATGCAGATCTTTTGTGTGTCTTCCATTAAAGAGAAGGTCTGGAAACCCTAAAGCATCTCCCAAGGCAAGAGCCTCCCTGTGATTACCTACCAACTATTGTATGACTTTGAGAGTTTACTGTCCATATTCTCATCTGAAACATTCAAAAGTGGATGTAATGACCTCCACGTGCCAAATATGGATCCTGAGCACCAGCTCATTGCTTCTGTTGCATCCACCCTTCTTCAGAAACAGTAAAATGCCCATACTGGGTTGGTCCATCTAGTTCTCCTTGGAAGTTCAAGGACAAACGGAAGTGACATGGTTGCAGCTGCTGATGTGTTCCAGGGTACCTCCCTCTTGCTACAAACAGAAGGCTAAAGTGCCTTCAGAGCACATTTGGGGGACATCTACTCTTTCCATATCATTAACAGAACTTTCAAAGCTAAGCTGTCCTTTCCCACCTTGTCCCCTCAAAAAACACAGCAGTGTTTGGAGAGCTCACATGGGATGGCTTTTGTGTCCTGCATAAAAGAGGAGAACCAGCTATTGTCCTGAACCACAAGGATCTGGGGTGGGACTTTGGGTTTTCATGTTTCCACTTTTTTGAGCATATCAACTTAACTAATATTTAATGACCATCCTCAAGTGTCTAAGATTGTCCTCAGCAAATATAGAGATATATAAGAAGCAGACCTACCTTCCAGAAACCAACAACATGCTGGAGGTGTATACTAAGCAGTGTGGAAATGTGTGGTATGTGGGGGTCTAAAGAGTATTCCTCCCTCCAGTGACCCGGCATAGTGTTTGATGGTCTCCAGTGGGGAATAGCTATGGGACTTTGAGACCAAGGACCAGGCTTATGAAATTAGGTTTAGATCTTTGAAAGGAAAAAAAAAAAAAAGATACCAACTTACCCCCAAATAATCACTAAGTGAGTCAACAACTCAATTTAATACCTTCCTCATTTAGAAGCCTAGCTTTGGATTTCAGCAGACAGGCATAGTTTTGTTTGGGACCCTGGTTGAAGCCGTATAAATGTAACTCATTCCACCCAGCCTGGCAAACCAGTCCCAATATCTTGGAGACAGATGGCCACACTTTGGGAAGTCTTTTACCTGAAGTAACACTACTGGGTTACTACTATGTTTATCTTTTTCTAGGCCATACATAATTTGATAGCAGGAACACTCTAGTACAAGTCATCAATGCCCCTAGTTGTCACAGACAGGCAGTGGAGGAGAAATCAGTCTGGGCAGCAGCAGGGAGGGACTTTCCATGGCGTGATAGAAACTTTCAGTGCCCTTACCTATCTCTCCTGCCCGTCCCACTTCAGAGGATCAACTGTAGGATCAACTTCCATCCTCCAAAGCTTATGATTCTCTGCTTGATTCTCTTAGCTTTCTGTGGTCACCAGAGGTTGGTTTGCAGCAAGCCAGAAAGGCCAAGGAATTAATGTCTCCCTCACAAGAGCTCTTGACCCACACTGGTGGACTTAGTGTATCAATACACCACCTCCCCCACTCCTCTGGTGGTATCCTCTGAAACATCGAGTTTTTCTCAAACAACTTGAATTATAATCTTTGTCTCAACATCTTCTTCTTCAGGTGAAGAAGAACCCAAACTAAGATCTTCAAGACGCTGTGAGATACCTGGAATCAGGCAGGCACAAGATGGGGTAAAAATTTGAAGTTATTGGATGGTCAGTACATCTGTGGATTGGAGACTCAGACTCGAGAATGTTGTCACCACTGAGATGTTTACCTTCACCATCACTTACCCCTCCTAGAGGGAGACAAGACATAAGGAAGCAAGGGGTTCAGAAACTGGAAACAAGTGATTATAGAAGTAACAGAAGGAATGGAACAAGGCAGGAAAAAATAGTTATCTCACCAGTATGCCTATTGCATGCTTGACTGGATGGACTGGGGAGACAAAGCGAGGTAGATTCTTAACACAGCAGCTCAGCGCAGCAGCTCTAAGAGGTTGTCTTAGACTTGAACTTAGTAAGGAATTCTCTATGGGATTGTCTCTGTTACAGGTGTGACATTTTTTTGTGCACAAGCTAAAGCTCTTCACAAGACAAGGTTGGCTCTTTCTTTCTTTTTACCCATAAAGACATGAGCCCAGAGCTTCTCCCATAGATGCTGGATCCCCTGGGCTTGGAGTGTTCCTCCTCCGGGTGCAAGGAAGCAGGTCCTCAGAGTCATGAAGCTCCCTGGTCAAGGTCTATGGGTAGTTGGTTTTACCTAGTCTTCCTCTCTCAGTATCCTCTGCTGGATTTTCAGTTCTGCTCTTAACATGGATATTTCCTACATGAGCTATGCTTTATAAATAAACTGGTGATGACAATAAGAAATGATATTGTTCAGTTGCTAAATTATGTCTTACTCTATATGAACCCATGAACTTTAGCATTCAAGGCTTCCCTGTCCTTCACTGTCTCTTGGAGTTTGCACAAACTCACGTCCATTGAGTTGGTGATGCTATCCAACCACCGCATTTCCTGTCACCCTCTTCTCCTCCTGCCTTCAGTCTTTCCCAGCATCAGGGTCTTTTCCAATAGTAACAGCAAATTGCCCAATTATTCTGCTTAAAATCCCCCAAAGTCCAATTTGAAGAAAATTGCTATTAACTCTGGATTCAGTAACTTCCCCAACATCATACCCCTAGGTATCCTCATTGGCTGTGGGTAACTTTTCCTTCAATTATTTACTCTTTTATTCTGGTGGGTCTTTGCTGCACTTCCTAAGGCAGCGAAGTGTAATAACTGTTTGGGCAAACTCCCAGGTCTGCTGGCTCTCGGTCCTGCAGAGTCTACATGTTCCTTCCCAACCTTGAACTTCTGTAAGAATATGTAGGTAGGAAGTCTGGAATCTAATCTTCTCTCTGGAGCCCCATCCTGGAGAGCTGTACCTCATGTTGGAGGCCAAGTTACTGCCCTCACTGTCTGGCTGCTGCTGATGCGTTTATTAGGTTGTGGTTAATTAGAGTTGAATGTGATTCACAGATGAGCAGGTATGGAGGATGGAATCAGAAAAGAAGGGAGAGGGAAGTCAAGCTGATCGCTGACTCGATGGACATGAGTCTGAGCAAGCTTCAGGAGTTGGTGTTGGACAGGGAAGCCAGGCGTGCTGCAGTCCATGGGGTCACAAAGAGTGGAACACGACTGAGTGACTGAGCTGATACACACACACATACACACGCACACACACACACATATGGACTATTTCTCAGCCATAAAAAGGAATTAAATAATACCAACATGGGTGGACCTCAAGATTATCATTCTAAGTTAATATATATAAAAAACTGAATCATTTTGCTATACATGTAAATTGTAAATCATTGTAAATCAAGTACATTGTAAATCAACTATACTTCAATAAAAACAATTTTTTAGAAGTATTGTTAACATCATCATTACCCTTGAAGATATCAGAACACTGGACTTGTCTAGTTATTTTGTTGTGACAGCCTAGGATCGTTAACACTGGATACAATCGCATTTTTTCTCATTCTGTTTCAAGAGAGGCGAAGAGCAGTCTAATTAGGATACTTTATAAGTGTATTGCCCATAGTGTAAACCAGTGACACATAACCAAGTCAGTGATAATGCCATCATTATTGGAAAAGAAAAATTTAATATTTTTCACTGCTATGATTTAGACTGTCAGGGGGCACTGTCAGGCCCATTGAGTTGGGTCTTTTAGTTGGGAAAAAAGGCTATTTTGTACAGCAGTGATAATTACTTCAAAATTTTAATAGAAATTTAAAAATATTTTTACTATAAAAACTGATTTATTATTTTTAAAGATATGGTATACTTGAACCACAGTTATTAGTAATTATAAATAAGTAAGAACATACTTGAATTTCTATAAGAATACATGAATTTCACTGACCTGGAATTGTGAAGACATGGAAGAACAGACTGGTTCCAAATAGGAAAAGGAGTACATCAAGGCTGTATTTAGTCACCCTGCTTGTTTAACTTCTGTGCAGCGTATATCATGAGAAATGCTGGGCTGGATGAAGCACAAGCTGGAATCAAGATTGCTGGGAGAATTATCAATCACCTCAGATATGCAGATGACACCACCCTTATGGCAGAAAGTAAAGAGGAACTAAAAAGCCTCTTGATGAAAGTGAAAGAGGAGAGTAAAAAAGTTGGCTTAAAGCTCAACATTCAGAAAATGAAGATCATGGCATCCTATCCCATCACTTCATGGCAAATAGATGGGGAAACAGTGGAAACAGTGTCAGACTTTATTTTTCTGGGCTCCAAAATCACTGCAGATGGTGACTGCAGCCATGAAATCAGAAGATGCTTACTCTTTGGAAGGAAAGTTATGACCAACCTAGATAGCATATTCAAAAGCAAAGACATTACTTTGCCAATGAAGGTCCGTCTAGTCAAGGCTATGGTTTTTCCAGTAGTCATGTATGGATGTGAGAGTTGGACTGTGAAGAAAGCTGAATGCC
>SJYX01002984.1:327242-409356 GCA_006410675.1 Oreotragus oreotragus | reverse complement strand
GACAATATACAGCCTTGACGTACTCCTTTTCCTATTTGGAACCAGTCTGTTGTTCCATGTCCAGTTCTAACTGTTGCTTCCTGACCTGCCTACAGATTTCTCAAGAGGCAGGTCAGGTGGTCTGGTATTCCCATCTCTTTCAGAATTTTCCACAGTTTATTGTGATCCACACAGTCAAAGGCTTTGGCATAGTATAATTCAAATGTTTGTGTGTTTGATATTGTCCCAGAGGTCTCTGAGACTGTTCTCAATTCTTTTCTTTTTTCTTTTTTTTTTTATTTTATTGTGATCTTCAGAAGTTATTTCCACCATTTTATCTCCCAGTTCACTAATTTGTTCTTCTGCTTCAGATATTCTGCTATTGATTCCTTCTAAGGCAACGGCAACCCACTCCAGCACTCTTGCCTGGAAAACCCCTGGGCAAAGGAGCCTGGTAGGTTGCAGTCCATGGGGTCGCTACGAGTCAGACATGACTGAGCGACTTCACTTTCACTTTTCACTTTCCTGCATTGGAGAAGGAAATGGCAACCTACTCCAATGTTCTTGCCTGGAGAATCCCAGGGACGGAGGAGCCTTGTGGGCTGCCATCTATGGGGTCGCACAGAGTCGGACACGACTGAAGCGACTTAGCAGCAGCAGCAGAGTATTTTTAATTTCAGTAATTGTGTTGTTTGTCTCTGTATGTTTATTCTTTAATTCTTTGTTAATTGATTCTTGCATTTTCTTCATTTTTGTTTTCAAAGTTTTTCATCATCTTTTCTATCATTATTCTGATTTCCTTTTTAGGTAGTTTGCATATTTTCTCTTAATTTATTTGGACTTCTGTGTTTCTAGTTTGTTCCTTCATCTGGGTAGTAATTCTCTGCTTTTCCATTATATATTTTTTTAACTTACTGAGTTTGAGGTCTCCTTTTCCCAGGCTTCAAGGAAAGTTGAATTCTTTTCTTGAAGAAGGTTGAATTCTTTCTTCCTTTTGGTTTCTGCCCTCCTAAGTTTGGTCCAGTGGTTTGTGTAAGCTTCACATAGGGCGAGATTTGTGCTGAGTTTTTGTTGTTTCTTCATTTTTTTCTCTGATGGGCAAGGCTGAGTGAGTGGTAATCCTGTATGCTGATGATTTGGTTTGTATTTTTGTTTTGTTTGTTGTTTAGATGAGGCGTCCTGCACAGGGTGCTACTGGTGGTTGGGTGATGCTAGATCTTGATTCAAGTGGTTTCCTTTTTGTGAGTTCTCATTATTTGATACTCCGTAGGGTTAGTTCCAGAGAAGGCAATGGCACCCCACTCCAGTACTCTTGCCTGGAAAATTCCATGGACAGAGGAGCCTGGTAGGCTGTAGTCCATGGGGTTGCGAAGAGTTGGACAGGACTGAGTGACTTCACTTTCACTTTTCACTTTCCTGCATTGGAGAAGGAAATGGCAACCCACTCCAGTGTTCTTGCCTGGAGAATCCCAGGGATGGGGGAGCCTGGTGGGCTGCCTTCTATGGGGTCACACAGAGTCAGACACGACTGAAGTGACTTAGTGTCAGGGTTAGTTCTCTGGTAGTCTAGGGCCTTGGGGTCAGTGCTCCCACTCCAAAGGCTCAGGGCTTGATCTCTAGTCAGGAACGAAGGTTCCACAAGTGGTTTGTTATGGCACTAAGTGAGATTAAAACAAATATCCCAAAACGAGAAACCAAAGATGAACCCCAGACAAATGGCAGTTACAAAATCAGGCAAATAATAATTAAAATAATGGAATATACACATATAAACCCATGAGCAAAGTCAAAACAATCCAACAAAAATAAGGTACAGTAGATCGACCGAGTGAACAAAGGAAATCAAAAATTATATTTACCAGTTAAGAACAAAACTAACTAAAGCACAAACTGGAAAACAAAACTAAAGTAATGTGCCAAGTGGGGAATAAAGCAGTGAAAATGAAACTAACAAATATTTGAAGGGAAAGGAAAGAAAGAATAGATATGCAAAGTTAAATAGAGGTAGATGAAGATACATTGCAAGGGGAAAAGAACAGTAGGAAAGGCAAACAAAAGAATAAATGTAGAAAAAATATAATAGGTTTAAAAATTAAAATTATAAAAAATTTAAAAAAAATAAGAAGAAAGAAAAAAGGAAAGAAAAGGAAAACTCAACAGAACTGCAAGAGCCCAATGTAGAGACAGAGGTTTATAACAACAATAAAAAGTGTGACTGAATATACACATATACATATACACCCATAAATAATATCAAACAGTCCGTCAAAAATAAAGTACCATAGATTGACCTGGTGAACAAAATTATATCTAGTGAAACCAAAAATTATATTTGGTGAAACCAAAAATTTTATCTACCAGAACAAAACTAACTAAAGCACAAACTGGAAAACAAAACTAAAGCAAGGTGCCAACTGAGGAATAAAGCAATGAAAATAAAACTAACACATATGTTGAGAGGAAAGGAGAGAAAGAAAGAATAGATATGCACAGTTAAATAGAGGTAGATAAAGAAAATTTATATATGATAAAGAGTAACTGCAAGGGGAAAAGAAAACAAAGGAATAAAAGTAGAAAAAATAATAATAGGTTTAAAAAATTAAAATTAAAAAAAAAGAGAAAAGAAAAAAAAGAAAGAAAAACTCCAGAAAACTGTAAAAACCCAATGTAAAGGCAGAAGTCTATAGCAAGAATAAAAATGTGACTGAATATACACCTATACGTATACACCCATAAACAAAATCAAAACAGTCCAACAAAAATAAAGTGAAATAGACTAACCCAGCAAACAAAAGAATCTAAAAATTATATCTACCAGAACAAAGCTAACTAAAGCACAAACTGGAAAAGAAAACTAAAGCAAGGTGACAACTGGGGGATAAAGCAATAAAAATGAAACTAACAAATACGCTGAGAGGAAAAGAGAGAAAGAAAAGAAAGACTAGATATGCACAGTTAAAAAGATGTAGATAAATAACATTTATATAAGTTAAAGATTAACTGCAAGGGGAAAAGAACAGTAAGGAAAGAAAACAAAAGAATAAATGTAGAAAAAATAATAGGTTTAAAAAATTAAAATTAAAAGAGAAAAAAAGCAATAAAAAAAGGAAAACTCCACAAAACTGAAAAATCCCAACATAGAGGCAGAGGTTTATAACAACAATAAAAAAATGTGACTCAGAAAAAAAAGTTCAAAAGCTTAATTGGATTTCTTAGTGTCAATAAAATTGACAACTACAGCGTGGGGGAGGAGGGCGGGGAGGAAATGAAAAAGAAAAATAAAATCCAACAGAATCTACAGAACAAGTCAAAAAATAAGAATAATAAATGTTATTTTTGAGTCACTGCTGTCAGAGTCCTTTCCCTCGTTGGGAGTCACAGTCCACCTCACCTCCCTAGGATGCCCTCTAACACTATATTGGTTTCTGGACCTGTTGTGGGGGCAGCTCAGATTCTAATCTGGTCTTGTTTCTGTGTGTTCTTGCCTCGAAGGTCCACAGCTATCAAAACTAGCGCATTTTGTTTTGTGGGAGCTCTCAATGGCCTTTTATATATTCCAGAGACACAGAGTCTGTCTAGCTGATCATGTGGATTTAATCTGCAGCTTGTATAGCTGGTGGGAAGGTTTTGGGTCTTCTTCCTTAACCACGCTCCCCCTGGGTTTCAACTGTGGTTTGATTTCCACCTCTGCATGGGGGTCGTCCACTGGGGTTTGCTCCTGAGTCTACCCTGGAGAGCTTGGGTTTGCCCCTGTGAGGGCCAGGTGTGGAGATGGTGCAGCTGCTTGGGTTCCGGGGATTCTGGCAGCACCAGTGGCTAGGGCAGCAGGAAGTATAGTGCTCTAGAAGGGTATGGCGACCAGTACTGGCCAATATGCTCCAGTATTCTTGCCTGGAGAACCCCCCTCCCTGACAGAGAAGCCTGGCAGGCCACAGTCCACAGGGTTGCAAAGAGTCGGACACAGCTGAAGCGACCCTGTATGCATAGATGCAAGACTTTTTTTGCCTGTGGCAGCTCTGCCCCAGTGAGAGTTGAGCATGAAGTTGGCCCAGCTGCTTGGCTTGTGGGGACTCTGGCGGTGCCAAGTGTGCAGGAACACGGACTGCCTCCAGTGCAGGAATATCAGAGTCTTTTTTGAGCCTCTTGTAGCTGGCCATCAGAAGGCCTCTTTGGCTAGTATTTCTCAGCAGTTGCACCCGTTCAGGCACTTAGAGGGCTCCCTTGCCTGGGGTCCTTCTCTGTAGATTGGAGCATCAGGCACTTAAAGGGATACCCTGGGTGGGGTCCTGCTCTGTAGTTCAGCGTATTAGGCATTTGATGGGCCAGCCTCTCTGTTGTTCAGCTGCCTATGCAAGGGTGTGGGGAGAGAGAGGCTATGGTGATGGTTCCACCCCCTATACATGATTCAGCAGTATCGCCTTGCTTCCACAGCTGCCTGGCTTTCCTCCGCAGGCATTTCCCACCACAGTCTCCTCCCTTACATCCCCTCATTCTGTCTGTCTGCAGTCAACAGCAGCCCTCGCCTGGGATTGCTCCACAATCCCTTTACTCCAGCTCCCAGCTGCCGGGAGCCAGCGTGAGGAATCCCACCCATGACAAGGTCATGCGGCAGAGATCTGATGGGCAAGGTCGAGTCAGATCTCAGGTTTCCCCTGATATATCCTGAGCATGTACCCCCAAAATGAGAATATGCCTGCCTTATTGTATTGTACTTTTCCACTCTTCTAACACACTCTGGAAAAAGTCAACTCAGGGTTTTAGTCTTCTACATTTGAAAGGGTGTCTCAATCCAAAAACCCCTCTGATGTCTTTCTAGCCTGCCTGCAGGACTCGTACAGCTGCGCATGTGATTGTTTGAGGCATCTCCCAACCGTGGGAGGCACAGGAAGCTTAAAACATCCTAGGAATGTAGGGGCTTCTGAGGAGTCAAAATCATTAGAATAGGACTGATTAAAGGTTTCATTTGTTGAGCCAATACTTGCTGCCAAATTTTCATATCCTTTATTTTTAGATATAGTTGGTAGATAGAAAAACAGCTAGTAGACCTGGTATTAACAACATTAGATCTTTGAGTTAAGTACTTTCTTTGTTATAACCCACTGCACCTTTGTTCTACAGGAATGTAACTTTATTTAGTACTTTGAGGGTGATACAGAGTAAAGAAAAAACACTTCTAGGGAAAAGGAATTTTCTGGTTGATAGACAATTATCCAGGAAGAGAGCTAAAAAAATGTTAACAGGCCTCTTGGCCAGAAGATAATGTAAACCACCTGAGACCTTCTGTATACGGGAGGGTATGCAAAAAGAAAGCTTTGTCTCAATGAGGGTCAGGACTGCTGCCCCTGCATAACTCTGCATATTCCATTATTTCTTTATGTTCAACTTGGGGTATGTAAGCTGATTTTGAAAAATAAAAAGTTTTTGGAGTCTTGCACTGATGCTGGGCTTCCCCGTGTCGTTCTTTTCTCCCCTTTTTCGGCTGAATTCCCATCTGGAGAGGGGAGGCTCACCACGTCTACTTACTTGCCCCGGCTGCTAAGATCCACGTGAAAGGGAGCCTAAGGCGGGGCACCCTTCGATATTCGAGTGGGCGCCGGTGGCCTAACATAGATGGTGCAAACCTCTTGTCTCGAGGTTTTATTGGTTTTCCCCATAAACCAAGTTATTCAGCCTCCTTTTCTTTGTCTAAATTTCCTACTATACTATTTCTTCCTAAATCTAATCTTATATCTCTAAATAAATAAGTTTTTTCCTCACCTATCCATCTCCCTTTCGAATCACCCTGAATCCACCGGGGCTGGACCCTGGCACCCAGCCACTGCCCTTTCCAGGGGACCAGTGTTCCTGTCTGGGGTATGTATGGCTGCAGAAAAAACTGCCAGATTCTCATTCCATTTAGGTTGCCAGAGATCAGCTGTTTCACTCTCTGCCTTAAATGTTTCTCCTCTGACTCAGACAATTGCCTCAGTTCCCTCACCCGCCAAGAGCAGGTCCAGTCCTACTAACACTCCTGTTTCCCCCGCTAGTTCCTTCATCCTACCGAGTTTTGCATGGTTCTATATATTCCCTGGTGGCTTCCCTGGTGGCTCAGAGGTTAAAGCATCTGCCTGCATTGTGGGAGACCTGGGTTCAATCCCTGGGTCAGGAAGATCCCCTGGAGAAGGAAATGGCAACCCACTCGAGTATTCTTGCCTGAAGAATCCCATGGATGGAGGAGCCTGGTGGGCTACAGTCCATGGGGGCACAAAGAGTCAGACACAGCTGAGCGACTTACTGCTAATTGCTGTCACTTCAGTCGTGTCCGACTCTGTGTGACCCCATAGACAGCAGCCCACCAGGCTCCCCCGTCCCTGGGATTCTCCAGGCAAGAACACTGGAGTGGGTTGTCATTTCCTTCTCCAATGCGTGAAAGTGAAGTCGCTCAGTCACTCCGACTCTTAGCGACCCCATGGGCTGCAGCCTACCAGGCTCCACCGTCCATGGGATTTTCCAGGCAAGAGTACTGAGGTGGGGTGCCATTGCCGTCCCAGAGTGACTTAACTAGCTATATATTCTTTTCCACTGGTCAGCTACTCTGGTCCACTCTCAGCTGGTGTTCTGCATGCATTTCTGTCTCTGAAGGTGCATTCCTGATGTATCCTTGAAGAGAGATGTATTCCACATCCACCTACTTCTCCACCATCTTGTTCTCCCCAGGGTCACCTTTAAAGATGCGTTTTGGCTGGACAGCTCCAATTTCTCGAGAGCCTCACAGTGATGAGACAGTTTGGCTCTGTCATTTTTATTACAACCATTACTCATCTGCAGGAGACTGAGGCCAGGGAGACACACTGAAACCCATGAGCCACTGTCCACTAAGCAGCCGTGTCATTAATTTAACTCTTAACAGCCCAAAGATACAACTATGCTGCCCATTTAATGGCACAGGCTACCAGTGTGGTGGCAGGAGTGTTTCAGATAAAGAAAGCTACAAAGTCTGTCAAATTAGAGAAGACGAGTGCAGAGGGATAGACGAACCAGATAAGGAAGTTTGCTCAGAAGTTCACATAAAGCCATGCTTCTCCACAGAGAGATTTGCCTGAAAATGGCTGCCAAAGGTGGGGCTATGAGTGTAAAAGAGAAATGCCCGGAAGTGAGTCCCTGGACCAGTGAAGAAGGAGCAGAGCCATTGTCTCCTGGCCTGGGGCCCCAAAGCCCTGGAAGGTATAAATAAACAGTATAAAGAACAATCGATTATCCTATTGTACTGACTTCTTTCAATAATTCAAAACAAAATCCCTGCTTCTTTTCTCAGAGAAGGTTGGGTCAAAGTGTCTGTATTTAATTGCGTCCTTTTCTTTTTAGGTGACCAAGTGTCATTAAGGTGGGATGATTTTCCTGAGGGAGGAAAGTGAGTAGTAAAAAGGTGAAAGACACATCAGTTCAGTTCAGTCGCTCAGTCATGTCCGACTCTTTGCGACCCCATGAATCGCAGCACGCCAGGCCTCCCTATCCATCACCATCTCCCGGAGTTCACTCAGACTCACGTCCATCAAGTCCGTGATGCCATCCAGCCATCTGATCCTCAGTCATCCCCTTCTCCTCCTCCCCCCAATCCCTCCCAGCATCAGAGTCTTTTCCAATGAGTCAACTCTTCACACGAGGTGGCCAAAGTACTGGAGTTTCAGCTTTAGCATCATTCCTTCCAAAGAAATCCCAGGGCTGATCTCCTTCAGAATGGACTGGTTGGATCTCCTTGCAGTCCAAGGGACTCTCAAGAGTCTTCTCCAACACCACAGTTCAAAAGCATCGATTCTTCGGCGCTCAGCTTTCTTCACAGTCCAACTTTCACATCCATACATGACCACAGGAAAAACCATAGCCTTGACTAGGCGGACCTTAGTCGGCAAAGTAATGTCTCTGCTTTTGAATATACTATCTAGGTTGGTCATAACTTTTCTTCCAAGGAGTAAGCGTCTTTTAATTTCATGGCTGCAGTCACCATCTGCAGTGATTTTGGAGCCCAAAAAATAAAGTCTGACACTGTTTCCACTGTTTCCCCATCTATTTCCCATGAAGTGATGGGACCGGATGCCATGATCTTCGTTTTCTGAATGTTGAGCTTTAAACCAACTTTTTCACTCTCCTCCTTCACTTTCATCAAGAGGCTTTTTAGTTCCTCTTCACTTTCTGCCATAAGGGTGGTGTCATCTGCATATCTGAGGTTATTGATAGTTCTCCCGGCAATCTTGATTCCAGCTTGTGTTTCTTCCATTCCAACGTTTCTCATGATGTACTCTGCATATAAGTTAAATAAGCAGGGAGACAATATACAGCCTTGACGTGCTCCTTTTCCTATTTGGAACCAGTCTGTTGTTCCATGTCCAGTTCTAACTGTTGCTTCCTGACCTGCATACAGATACATATATCCCAGTTGTCACTACAAAAATTATCAGATATATATATCCCAGTTGTTACTACATGGAAAGATAAGTGGGATTAAACTGACCTAATAATGAAAGGTTGCTGGTACCAGACGAACAATGCCAGGATCCGTGGCCTCTAGCTGAATGAATTCAGACTGGGGCCAGAGACAAGGCTTAACTACTCAGAGTTTTTTTCTGTAAGAAAATTTTATTAAAGTATAAAAGAGATAGAGAAAGTTTCTGACATAGACATCAGAAGGGGACAGAACGAGTGCCCCGTTGCTAGTTTTTAGCAAGGAGTTATATACCTATAAGCAAGCTACTAACTAGAGAAAGGAAAACCTCAAAACTGAGAGTTGCACCAGGCCCCTCATTTACAACATGCATTTTGAGATAGCATTCGCACAAGGTGAGTCATCCTGGGTTCACCCAGAATTTTTATTTTATTTTATTCATATCAATGAAACAATTCACATCAATCTTGAAGCAAGGCAGATTTCCAAGCAAATACTTAGTTCATTAACATAGCTTAAGAAATACATTTCCATGAGAAAAACACATTGGTCAGCTCAAGGTCTGAGATAAAGTTAAGTTCTGGTGGAACCAGGTGTCTCCATGGCAACACAGGATTCGAAGGAAAAAGAAAAAACAACTTCCACTTGCAGTTTATTTCCTCTTGCAGCTTGGGGATCTAGGACCTCCCTACTGAGACTACTCTCAATAAAAGCTTAGTGTCAGAGAAAACCATAAAAATGAAGAACTAAAATGTCAAACTAAGTATTTTGTTAATATGCATAATATTTCTTTATCATGCTCTACATCTATTTATTAAAGCATGAAACATTGATGACCATAGGTTTTTGTTGTTGTTTTGGGTTTTTTGCTAAGTCACTTCAGTCGTGTCTGACTCTGTGCGACCCCAGAGATGGCAGCCCACCAGGCTCCCTCATCCCTGGGATTCTCCAGGCAAGAACACTGGAGTGGGTTGCCATTTCCTTCTCCAATGCTTGAAAGTGAAAAGTGAAAGTGAAGTCGCTCAGTCGCATCCAACTCTTAGTGACCCCATGAACTGCAGCCTACCAGGCTCCTCTGTCCATGGGAGTTTCCAGGCAAGAGTACTGGAGTGGGGTGCCATTGCCTTCTCCGGACCATAGGTTAGGAGACACATTCATTGAGATGAAAGATTGGTTTCTGTATTTTGTTTTACTACTGAATTATCTTCCTGTTTCTTCTTGAACTGTTAATGCTAACTACAAATATAATATCTCCTATTGTTCTACAAAAATCTCCCATTTCCTGAGATTTGTCATAAATACAAAAAGGATGGTGGATGAACAATATCAGCTCATCCATTTCCCATCTTCATGCTTAGGAGTCTCTTCATTCCTCATGATCAGAGGATGATCTGCAAGACAGCTTGATATCCTGCCCAGTCATGTGATTCAGGGCCACCAGTGTTTCTGCACAAACATGCATATCTGTCTACCTCTCCTTGTGACCTAGAAGGTAACCTCAAGGTAGTCACTTGTTACTACAGTTATCTGAAATAAATTGAATAACAGAATGGCATGGATGTTCTCTTCAAATGTCAGAACATATGCCAAAAATTAAAAGCTTCAAGTTATTATCATTGCCCTCAGCAATGGCAACCCATCCCAGTACTCTTGCCTGGAAAATCCCATAGACGGAGAAACCTGGTAGGCTGCAGTCCATGTGGTCGCACAGAGTCAGACATGACTGAAGCAACTTAGCAGCTGTTTAATGAATTATTTTATCAGTTAATAATCCTGCATAACAAACTATTTTATGTCAAATTGGATACCTTATTACCTTTACTGTTAGATGAATTTATTTGGTAGGGAGTTATACTGACTTATTTGTGCTCCTTATAAAGGTGTAGTCTGTTGTCAGTCTCTACATTGCATTTCTAAGCCTCATCCATGACGTTAGTAAGGCTGTGATGCTTTTCTGTCTTGAATCAACGTATGATGAGCTTTTTGTATTTCTGTATCTAGGATAAACTTCTCTTTGCAAGGGAAAAATAAAAAGAGTTTATAATGTGAATTACTTAAATTTAATAACTGTTTCTACATCCCTAAATGAGGCTTGGCTTTCTTCCCAGTTGGAAGACATTTCTTCCTCCCTTTTAAGGGAGAAACCTACTGCCTATGTTCTAGACTCAGCCCCTAGCCACGCACCACTAGAGTTTTTTCCATTTAATTAAATTATCAGAGTATAATTACACACAATAAAATGTATATTTAAAATGTACAATTTGGTGAATTAAAGGACTTATACAAAAACTAAGAAAACACATTGCATATTTCCATTTATGTTTAATTCGACAGTGCATATAGCTTTAAATGCTTTGTTAATTGTGATAATTTTAAGCTTCCTGAGGCTCAATTTCTTATTTATAAATTCAATTTGGAATATTAAATATAACTTTATATGGATGCTCTGAGAAATAAATGAAACATGTGGAAATTCATTTTTATGCAAAGAAAATGTTTCAAAGGTATGTGACTATGTGTGTGTTTGTACACATCTTTCTTTAAAATAAGCACAATCATACAAATACATGTAAACACAAAAACACAATTATGATTCCATCTTTTATGTTGAAAAGAAACTTGAGAGAATGTTAGAGAGAACAGAAATGAAATGCTGAAGAGGGTCTGGAGAAAAGGGAACCCTTTTACACTGTTGGTGGGAATGCAAACTAGTACAGCCACTATGGAGAACAGTGTGGAGATTCCTTAAGAAATTGCAAATAGAACTGCCTTATGACCCAGCAATCCCACTGCTGGGCATACACACCGAGGAAACCAGAATAGAAAGAGACACATGTACCCCAATGTTCATTGCAGCACTGTTTATAATAGCCAGGACATGGAAACAACCTAGATGTCCATCAGCGGATGAATGGATAAGAAAGCTGTGGTATATATACACAATGGAGTATTACTCAGCCATT
The DNA here is from genome assembly GCA_006410675.1 of Oreotragus oreotragus. Lineage (NCBI taxonomy): Eukaryota > Metazoa > Chordata > Mammalia > Artiodactyla > Bovidae > Oreotragus > Oreotragus oreotragus. Next base: position 397,995 of record SJYX01002984.1, on the reverse strand, counting down.
AAAAAGAATACATTTGAATCAGTTCTAATAAGATGGATGAAACTGGAACCAATTATACAGAGTGAAGTAAGCCAGAAAGAAAAACACCAATACAGTATACTAACACATATATATGGAATTTAGAAAGATGGTAATGAGGACCCTGNTTTGTTGACCATGATGGCTACTCCATTTCTTCTGAGGGATTCCTGCCCGCAGTAGTAGATATAATGGTCATCTGAGTTAAATTCACCCATTCCAGTCCATTTTAGTTCGCTGATTCCTAGAATGTCGACGTTCACCCTTGCCATCTCTTGTTTGACCACTTCCAATTTGCCTTGATTCATGGACCTGACATTCCAGGTTCCTATGCAATATTGCTCTTTACAGCATCAGACCTTGCTTCTATCACCAGTCACATCCACAACTGGGTATTGTTTTTGCTTTGGCTCCATCCCTTCATTCTTTCTGGAGTTATTTCTCCACTGATTTCCAGTAGCATATTGGGCACCTAACGACCTGGGGAGATTCTCTTTTGATATCCTATCATTTTGCCTTTTCATACTGTTCATGGGGTTCTCAAGGCAAGAATACTGAAGTGGCTTGCCATTCCCTTCTCCAGTGGACCACGTTCTGTCAGACCTTTCCACCATGACCCGCCCGCCTTGGGTTGCCCTGCAGGCATGGCTTGGTTTCATTGAGTTAGACAAGGCCCTGGTCCTAGTGTGATTAGATTGACTAGTTTTCTGCCAGTATGGTTTCAGTGTGTCTGCCCTCTGATGCTCTCTTGCACCACCTACCATCTTACTTGGGTTTCTCTTACCTTGGGCGTGGGTTGTCTCTTCACGGTGCTCCTACATCAGAATCTTGTAAATCTACCTTCAAATGTTCCCATCCCACACGCTCTCTCTGGGGAGGGCCAGTTGCATCAAAGACATGGAAAGGGCCACCAAGGAAGGGCAGTTGGGACAGAGGGGACACAATCTGAGGAAAGAGTGAGACCCTTTATAGTTTTCTCCTCTCATCCTCTCTGTCTGTTACTCTCTGGAGGAGCATTTGGGTGAGGAGATTCAGAGGCAGGTGATGGTGTGTCAGGAATGCTGCATGCTCATAAGGTAGAATGTGAGGGGCCTCTGACACTAGAAGACAAAGAAAGGCCAGATTAGACTGGAAATCCAGGGGTGAGCTGTATCTCTCCTGCCTCCTGGGAACAGGAATGCAGTTGAGGATAAGGGATGCAGGCTAGGAACAACCCATGTTCCATCGCTCTGGAACCTCAGGATGGTTCCAGAGGCAGGATGCTGTGAAGAACTACCAGAGGGTTGTGCACCCCAGAAAATGTCACAAGGAGACACTATGACACAGGGAGTCTCTCTGGTTGGAGACAGAGAGAAAGGTGCTGAAGATGCTTTGAGCATCTCTGAGATCAAGCTTCAATCAGCTGACTGAGCAGTCACTTTTCTTTCTGGTTTCAGGATGAGAATGCTCCAGGGGCCAGAAAGAAAAAAAAAAATCTCTAATTCCTCTACATTAGCAGCTGTTGAATATGGAAAAATTGGTAAGTATTTGTTTTTCATGAACAAATTGGCATAGTTATTTGGGGAATGTCATTAAACATTTTTCTAAGATATGATCATTACTGACTAATGTGTGTTCTGTAATTAACCTATTGCTTTAAAATTTTTCTCTAATATAAATAATTCTGGGATGAATATCTATATATTTTCCATATATTTTCCCCTTGTCACCGAAATGAGATTGCCAGATCCAAGGGGTGAAAGATTTTGAAGACTGAATGCATTTTCCTATTGCTTTCTAGAGAGATGTGCTAATTAACACTCCCAGCAGCAAGCTTCCCAGGTAGTGCTAGTGGTAAAGAACCCACTTGCCAGTGCAGGAAATGTAAAAGACGTGGGTGCAATATTTGGGTCAAGAAGATCCCTGGAGGAGGACATGACAATCCACGCCAGTATTCTTGCCCAGATAATCCCATGGATGGAGGAGCCTGGTGGGCTACCGTCCATAGGGTCGCAAAAAGTCGGATGCAATTGAAGTGATTTAGCACATCACACACAGCAGCAGCAAGCAGAAGAGGATGAACTTGTGACTTTGTCACAATCACAAATCCTGGATTTCCAGAAAGGGTGTATGGGGGATTGAGAGGAAAGTTTTCCAGTTTCCTTTGCACTAAGTTGCTTCAGTCATGTCTGACTCTTTGCAACCCTAAGGACTAGCCTGACAGGTTCTTCTGTTCATGTTATTCTCCAGGCAAAAATACTGGAGTGTGTTGCCATGTCCTTCTCTCAGGGGTCTTCCCGACCCAGGAAATGAACCCAGGTCTCCCACGTTGCAGGCAGATTCTTTACTGTCCGAGTCACCAGGGAAGCCTTGGCCACCAGTCTCCTTTAGGATTGTCATTACCCCAAACTGGAAAAGGGATTTGAGGTCATACTAGATGTCACATATGAAGTTATTGCTGTTGTTTATTTGTAAGTCAGATCCGACTCTTTGCTGTAGCCTGTCAGACTCCCCAGGCAAGAATACTGGACTGGGTTACCATTTCCTTCTCCAGAGGATGTTCCCTACCCAGGGATTGTTCCTGTGTCTCCTGCATTGGCAGGTCGAGCCTACTACTGAGCCACTAGGGAAGCCTAACATAGGAAGTACTTCCTTCCATTTATATGTCATCTTTCCTCCTTTGAGACAATGAGATTAACTTCAACAAGGAAACCTACCTGGAAAGAAAGCAAAGATGGACTAATCCCTCAGTTAACAGCTCTGGAAAAGAATGGGGGATGTCCCCAGAACCTGGGTACACAGTTGGTGCCAAGCCAATTTTAGCTCCACTGAAGATGGCCCACAGCTTATCCACTCTCCTTGGATAGACTGTCACCTTCCTTGCCTTCATTCACTCTTTCCTTCATTCAGCATTAATTGAGCCATAAGGCCAGGCATTTTTTAGCAAAGGGGGGTAAGGGGATAGTACAAAAGGGAGGATTCTGTCTAGTATGTCTGAGTAACCACATGGGAATAGGCACAGATCCCAGACTTGCAAACAGACAGTTCCAATATGACATCCTATCACTGGAGAGCAGAGCAATTATCCTGGCATGAGCTTAGGAAAGACTTCACAGATGAGGACACTTGTAAGCTCTGGAGGCCAAGTCCTCTTTGTCCAGGCAGAGAAAAAGAGAAAGGACATCCCGGGGAAAACACAGAGAAGTGAATGAGTCTCATATGTTTGGGATTGCAGTGGTGTAAATCATGGTGCTGCTGGAGACTTGGGGACAGAGGAGGGCGAGAAATGAGGCTGTAAAATGAATCAAAGCTTCTATTATAAAGTTCCTGCATTTTGTTCAAAGGGCTTTAACTTATCCTATAGGAATGGAGAAACCAGAGAATGGCATTTATGTGACCCATACTTCTGCTATAAAAAGATAACTTGGGGCAGAGTTAACGGACTAAGAAAATATGAGAGCCTGGGATCAGAAGTGACTAAAATCATGATATAAAGTGATGACATAAAGATATCACCATACATACGTTTTGTGGTTAAACATTTGTTTAAACAGAGGCCAAACAAAGAAAGTATAGGACAGAAATGACCAGAAAACCGTGGATGAGCTCATGGTAGACAGTGATGAAGTTTGAAGCCAGGGTAGCTGTCATTGCAGAGGATGGAACACAGCCAAGAACATCCCTAAATATTAGAATAATGTCATTATTGTTCCCTTACCTATGACAGTTGACAGGTCAGCATAATCTATGATCTTTCTGGGACTTTTATTAAGTTTTCATCACTGTGCTGCCTTCACAATCCACTGCCTCAGGGAACATTTGAGATTTGAATTTGAAAATGAGATTCACAAAGTTAGATATTCTTCAGACTTTTTTGTTTTCTTTCCCCAGTCCCAAACTGACTTCAAACAAAAGGTTAAGAAAGATGAGGTCTTGGAGTCTTTTAACCTTCAGTTATGAGAGCTAAATTTTCAGTCATCAAGAAAACATTTCAGAAATGACTCCATTCATGTTCCTTTGTTCTTTGCAAATGTAAATTATTTTCTTGGAGTCCTGCCCCATGAAAGGAAGAGCCTGCTTGGGTGAGTCTTATGCCTGGGCTCTCAGAAAAGTAAAGAGGGGCAAGGAAGTTTTAGAGGATGTTCTGAGGGCAAAGAAATCAACCAAGTAATGGCACAAAGAGGCTGCATTGAAGGAGATTCAGTTAGGTAAGAAGTCTATTGTTGTTTAGTTGCTAAACAACTCAAAGGCACAACTCTGTTGTGCGACCCCATTGACTCTAGTCTGCCAGGCTACTCTGTCCATGGGATTTTCCAGGCAAGAATACTGGAGTGGGTTGCCACTTCCTTCTCCAGGGGATCTACAGAGGCATTGTTCCCTGGAGGAAATTCAGTGAGAGTTTTGATAACATGAAACCAGAAAGTGACCTTTAACCAAGCCCGAAGATAAGAGAACAGATATGAGACCCAGAAAAAGAATGAGTGACAAAGATCATCCTGAAAAGGAAAATTCTGGTTCCTTTTCTTCTTCATCATGTGCTCTCTCTCAAGCTAGTTTATTAGGTCATAGCTGGGGAAAAAGGAAACATTTAATTAATGACTTGAACATTTTCATGGAGGCAGAGGTTTCATATCATATATATAGCACATCTGATGAGCGAAGTGAACTTTCTCGTTTTCATCAATGTTGTGACTCTGAGTCCGTGTGGTACTTGCTGATTGCCATCTCTGTAATTTGCTGGACTCTCTGATGTCTCATCTTGCCTAGCAACTTAACAACATCATGGCTACCTCACCAGCCACCCCTGGTCCCACCATCAACCAATCTTGAGCCTCTGACACCATCATGTATTTCAGAGCTTTAGACTCAGCCCCTTGCCCCAGTTAGCCTTTCATTGCTCATTTTGACTTTAAACTCCTGCTTCCATCTTTGTCGACAATTTGGATGTTTCTTCAGGTAACAATGGGTGCTACCCAGCCCCTTGAACCTTTCACCTCAGTGTAGGTTCTGATGAGCAGAGTTTCAAGGGGCTTCCCAGTTGACGCTTGAGCAAGCTCAACCATTCCATGGATGACTGTCAAATGCCAAGTTGGGAAAACTTCTGGGACCTCAGGACATTAGGCAGGCCCCCCCTAACCACTAGTTCTTCTAAACTGGTACAATTTATTTAGCAAATATTGGAGTGACTTCAGAGTTGTGCCTTTGAATGGATCACACTTATCTGGGATGTTCCAAAGGATGCAAAATCATAACAGAAAGAAGGAAAGGTCTGGAGACTTCAGGAACAAAATTTTTATGGGAACAAAGGGCTTCATAGCTGAAGTCTACTTCCTTCAACTACCCACCCAGTATCTTATCCTTGGTTACCAAGGCAGCAAGGACACATTTGTACCAACATGACCCAGACGGAGCTTACTAGAAAACTCAAGTGGGTGAGCAACTTCTCAAAAGACAAACTCTGTTAGAAACGTTATCTTCCCAAAAGACATGCGATAATAGGGTGACTCTGACAGAGAGCAGTCTCTATGAAATGTACAAAAAGTGAGTTCCATTGTATTTTACTCAGATGTGAATTTTCCTTTTACCAGACTCCAGTGCATCTGATCCTCTGAACAAGAGATTGGTGAAACTGCGATCACCCTGGTAAACAAGGAGATATTTCTAAAATTCCAGACATTCCTGGTAAAAGAAGGCCCTCCCAAGCCATTAATGATGTGACTAACGATTCTTTTGTTTTCTGTGGTAAAACGTACACAACATAAAATTTGCCACTTTACTATTTTAAAATTTCAGTTTTGTAGCCTTAAGTAAAATTCACACTAGGGACTTTCCTGGTGGTCCAGTGGCTAAGACTCTGCACTCCCAATGCAGGGTGCCCAGGTTTGATCCCTGGTGGGGAAACTAGATCCTGCATGCTGCAACTAAGACCTGGAACAGCCAAATAAATAAATGAATGAATGAATAAGTAAAATTCACATTGTTCCATGACCATTATCACTGTCTATGTCTAGAACATGTTCATCTTCCCTAACTGAACCCCTGTCCTTAAAGATTAATTCTCACTCTTCCCTCTCCCCAGTTCTGGCAACCACCATTCTACTTTGTGCTTCTATAAGTTTGATTACTCTAGGTAACTTGTGTAAGTGGAATTAAACAGTATTTGTCCTTTTGTGACTGACTTATTTAACTGATAATTCTTAGCTAACATTCTCCTCTGTCAATATGTTTGTATTACACAGATCTAGATGTTCTTCTGGTGCTATTGGAAGTCCAGATATAACTTTTCAACAACATAGTCCATCAGTAAACTAGTGAATGTTGACTGAATTCCTACCATGTGTTTAACAGGGGTTGAGTGTTATGAGAAACAGAAAAAATTTGAAAAACTCATCGCTATTCCTGCCCATCACAGACACAGAGAACAGATGGGTGGATGCCAAGGTGGAAGTGGGGGGTGATGGGATGAATTAGGGGTTTGGGACTGACATATTCACAATATTGATATTATGGATAAAACAGATAACTAATGAAAACCTACTGTATAGCACAAGGAACTCTACACAGTGCTCTAGGGTGACCAAAATAGGAGGGAAATTAAAAAAAAAAAAAGGGATATAAAAGGTGGAAGTACAGACAGATTTTCTCTTCTTGGGCTCCAAAATCACTGCAGATGGTGACTGCAGCCATGAAATCAGAAGACAATTGCTTCTTGGCAGGAAAGTGATGACAAACCTGGACAGTGTGTTGAAAAGCAGAGACATTACTCTGCTGACAAAGGTCTGTATAGTCAAGGCTATGGTCTTCCCAGTGGTCACGTATGGTTGTGAGAGCTGGACCATAAAGAAGGCAGAAGGCCAAAGATCTGATGCCTTCAAACTCTGGTGCCAGAGAAGACTCCTGAAAGTCCCTTAGATAGCAAGGAGCTCAAACCACTCAATCTTAAGGGTGATCAACCCTGAATATTCACTGAAAGTAATGATGCTGAAGCTGAAGCTCTAGTATTTTGGTCATCTGATGTGAACAGATGATTCATTGGTAAAGTCCCTGATGCTGGGAAAGATCTAGGGCAGAAGGAGAAGAGGGTGTCAGAGGATGAGATGGCTGGATGGCATCACCGATGCAATAAACATGAACTTGGGCAAACTCCGGAAGATGGTGAGGGACAGGAAGGCCTGGCGTGCTGCAGTCCATGGAGTTCCAAAGAGTTGGACATGACTGGGGGACTGAATAACAACAACAGCTGATTTACTATGCTGTACGGTAGAAACTAACACAACATTGTAAAGCAAATGCACTCTAATAAAAATGGAAATAAATTTTTTTAATCTCTAATTTTGTAGATCTGGACACTAAGTGAACACACATAAAATAATAGTAAAGTGTGCACACAAGCATGCAAACACACATAAGTAGACATCTGTCTTCATTGCCTCATCTATATGATGGTAGTGGTTTAGTTGCTAAGTAGTGTCTGACTCTTGCAACCCCATGTACTATAGCCTCCCAGGCTCCTCTGTCCATGGGATTCTCCAGGCAAGAATACTGGAGTGCGTTGCCATTTAAAACAGGTGATACATGATGATCCTACATGCAGGGAGGCAAAGGAGACAAAGATATAAAGAAAAGACTTTGGATTCAGAGGATAGAAGGGGAGGGTAGGATGATTTGAGCAAATAGTACAGAAACATGGACATTTCCATATGTAAAATAGACGACCAGTGCACATTCAATGCATGAAGTGGGGCACCCAAAGTCAGTGCTCTGGGGCAACCCAGAGGGATGGGTGGGAAGGGAGGTGGGAGAGCGGGTCAGGATGAGGGACACATGTATACCTGTGACTGATTCATGTTGATGTACATCACAATATTGTAAAGCAATTATCCTCCAATTTAAATTAATTAATTAATTAATTAAGAAATAAAACAGGTGGTACAAAGATGATTCCTGAGCTATCAATAAATTTGGGGCAATTCCAAGTACGTTTGGAGGCATAATATTTAACAAGTTGCTTTGGAAATTTTCTACTTGGGCCAGTGGTTTGGGGGAAAATTTTATTAAAAAAATAAATGTTAACTATTCAGGGATTTTTTTTTTAATGGGAAGTAGCCCATTAAAATGTGTGAGATGTGCTCACACATCTATTTCTCAATATGTCTCTTCAGTTTAGATATTTCATTGTATCCTGTTAAAAAGCAGTCAGCTATTTGCCATCTGTACTGAACAGCTGCAGTTTCCTTCCTATTCAAGCACATTTTATTATAGAGAATTTGGCATATTGTGCTTGCCACTTGCTTTTTGCATGTCCCTGGCTATGGCTAGAATAATCAGGAAAGGAAAAGAATCTTCATGTCCCAACTCTTAGTTAGGTCAGGTGAATCCAGGTGATGTCATGTGTCAACTCTTCACCAGATTAGTACTAACTCAGTTAGCCAAGCCCCTGCAGCTTCTTATTCGAGACATCTGTGTACAATGTTAGTTATGAATAGGAGCCAATGTGTAAATACCCATGGGATTTCCTGTCAAAGGTTTTAGATTGAATGCAACTATTTCTCTCTTCTCCTGAAATTTTACTAAAGTGAGAATAGAAACAAACAAGATACATGTCAGCAAGAAGAAAGAAGAAAGAGAACAGGAAAGATTATCTCAGCAAATGAGAAATATCAACAATATTTTGAAATCTGAAGACAGATAGATGAGTAGTAGAATTTATTCGAGCCTTGAAAGGATGTTGAGAAAAGAGGCACAAGAAATAAATGAATTTGACTTTCAGGACCCTGCAAAAATTTAGGAACTGGAGACAGTAGGGACCCTACAAAATGACTATGATAAAGCTTACTGATCAGAAGCAATGCTTAACCATCACTCCTGCATACAAATGTTCTCAGAGCCTCTAAACCTACTGTCTCTCTCATTCTGCATTTTAATTATTTTTTATGCATGGAGAAATATTTTTGTTATGCATGGAGCATTATGTTTATTGTAGCTTACCTGGAAAATATATAAGAGCATAAAGAATGAAATAAAACATATATTGCCATCATCTATAAATAAGTGTGGTTTATGTATGTCATCTAGGCTTTTCTGTGTATGTATATATCATAAGCAGTATCATCTTCAATGGAGTCCCATTTTTATACAAACTTCTTTTCCATCACACCCTTTTGACTTAATATATCAGTAACATATTTGGCTGTCAATAAATAAATTTCAATAATATTATTTCTTATAGTTGAATTGTATTTCTCAGATGGATGTTCCCATAATTTCTCCTGTTAATCACATAACATTTGATGCTTGTATTGTGTCCAATTTTCAACATAATAAATGACAGAAGAATGAATGTCGGTCTTTGCAAACTTGACTATTTTCTTAAGATTATAAGAAGCAGAATTTCTAGTTTAAAGGGTTCACTGTTTCAAAACTTTAATACATAGAGCTTAATTGTTACCTGAAAAAAATTACCAATTTATAATCCTATCAGCAGTGTAAGAAAGTATCTTTCCCCCATGCTTGCCAACATTTGTAATTACAACAAAAAATAAAAGATGATTTGGTACTAAAAAGGACATCTTGTTTTAATGTATATTGGATTATTAGTTAAACATTAAAAAAGTTAACTAATTATATTTTGCTTATTGGTTGTCCATGACATTTATCCATTTTATTAAAATAGTTATCTTTCCTTGTTGATTTGTTCACGCATTTTAGATATATAAATACTGACCATTATTGGGTCATACATACAAATGTCATCTCTAGTTTGCAGTTTTCCTTTTAACTTTGTTTGTGGTTCTGTTCTGATTTTTAGTGCTCTTTTCTTAAATAGGAACAGAGAACTAGGACTCACCAGACATGCTGAGAAAAGATGTAGCATTAAAACAGACACCAAAACAAAGAAGCAGAAAAAGAGACAGAAAGAAATTTGGAGAAATCAAAGAAAATGAGGGAGAGGAACAAACTTCCAACAAGTTATTAAAATAGTCTCAGAGAGAAAAGAGAATATAGGGCATTCGTATGAAAAGCAGAGACATTACTCTGCTGACAAAGGTCTGTATAGTCAAGGCTATGGTCTTCCCAGTGGTCACGTATGGTTGTGAGAGCTGGACCATAAAGAAGGCAGAAGGCCAAAGATCTGATGCCTTCAAACTCTGGTGCCAGAGAAGACTCCTGAAAGTCCCTTAGATAGCAAGGAGCTCAAACCACTCAATCTTAAGGGTGATCAACCCTGAATATTCACTGAAAGTAATGATGCTGAAGCTGAAGCTCTAGTATTTTGGTCATCTGATGTGAACAGATGATTCATTGGTAAAGTCCCTGATGCTGGGAAAGATCTAGGGCAGAAGGAGAAGAGGGTGTCAGAGGATGAGATGGCTGGATGGCATCACCGATGCAATAAACATGAACTTGGGCAAACTCCGGAAGATGGTGAGGGACAGGAAGGCCTGGCGTGCTGCAGTCCATGGAGTTCCAAAGAGTTGGACATGACTGGGGGACTGAATAACAACAACAGCTGATTTACTATGCTGTACGGTAGAAACTAACACAACATTGTAAAGCAAATGCACTCTAATAAAAATGGAAATAAATTTTTTTAATCTCTAATTTTGTAGATCTGGACACTAAGTGAACACACATAAAATAATAGTAAAGTGTGCACACAAGCATGCAAACACACATAAGTAGACATCTGTCTTCATTGCCTCATCTATATGATGGTAGTGGTTTAGTTGCTAAGTAGTGTCTGACTCTTGCAACCCCATGTACTATAGCCTCCCAGGCTCCTCTGTCCATGGGATTCTCCAGGCAAGAATACTGGAGTGCGTTGCCATTTAAAACAGGTGATACATGATGATCCTACATGCAGGGAGGCAAAGGAGACAAAGATATAAAGAAAAGACTTTGGATTCAGAGGATAGAAGGAGAGGGTAGGATGATTTGAGCAAATAGTACAGAAACATGGACATTTCCATATGTAAAATAGACGACCAGTGCACATTCAATGCATGAAGTGGGGCACCCAAAGTCAGTGCTCTGGGGCAACCCAGAGGGATGGGTGGGAAGGGAGGTGGGAGAGCGGGTCAGGATGAGGGACACATGTATACCTGTGACTGATTCATGTTGATGTACATCACAATATTGTAAAGCAATTATCCTCCAATTTAAATTAATTAATTAATTAATTAAGAAATAAAACAGGTGGTACAAAGATGATTCCTGAGCTATCAATAAATTTGGGGCAATTCCAAGTACGTTTGGAGGCATAATATTTAACAAGTTGCTTTGGAAATTTTCTACTTGGGCCAGTGGTTTGGGGGAAAATTTTATTAAAAAAATAAATGTTAACTATTCAGGGATTTTTTTTTTAATGGGAAGTAGCCCATTAAAATGTGTGAGATGTGCTCACACATCTATTTCTCAATATGTCTCTTCAGTTTAGATATTTCATTGTATCCTGTTAAAAAGCAGTCAGCTATTTGCCATCTGTACTGAACAGCTGCAGTTTCCTTCCTATTCAAGCACATTTTATTATAGAGAATTTGGCATATTGTGCTTGCCACTTGCTTTTTGCATGTCCCTGGCTATGGCTAGAATAATCAGGAAAGGAAAAGAATCTTCATGTCCCAACTCTTAGTTAGGTCAGGTGAATCCAGGTGATGTCATGTGTCAACTCTTCACCAGATTAGTACTAACTCAGTTAGCCAAGCCCCTGCAGCTTCTTATTCGAGACATCTGTGTACAATGTTAGTTATGAATAGGAGCCAATGTGTAAATACCCATGGGATTTCCTGTCAAAGGTTTTAGATTGAATGCAACTATTTCTCTCTTCTCCTGAAATTTTACTAAAGTGAGAATAGAAACAAACAAGATACATGTCAGCAAGAAGAAAGAAGAAAGAGAACAGGAAAGATTATCTCAGCAAATGAGAAATATCAACAATATTTTGAAATCTGAAGACAGATAGATGAGTAGTAGAATTTATTCGAGCCTTGAAAGGATGTTGAGAAAAGAGGCACAAGAAATAAATGAATTTGACTTTCAGGACCCTGCAAAAATTTAGGAACTGGAGACAGTAGGGACCCTACAAAATGACTATGATAAAGCTTACTGATCAGAAGCAATGCTTAACCATCACTCCTGCATACAAATGTTCTCAGAGCCTCTAAACCTACTGTCTCTCTCATTCTGCATTTTAATTATTTTTTATGCATGGAGAAATATTTTTGTTATGCATGGAGCATTATGTTTATTGTAGCTTACCTGGAAAATATATAAGAGCATAAAGAATGAAATAAAACATATATTGCCATCATCTATAAATAAGTGTGGTTTATGTATGTCATCTAGGCTTTTCTGTGTATGTATATATCATAAGCAGTATCATCTTCAATGGAGTCCCATTTTTATACAAACTTCTTTTCCATCACACCCTTTTGACTTAATATATCAGTAACATATTTGGCTGTCAATAAATAAATTTCAATAATATTATTTCTTATAGTTGAATTGTATTTCTCAGATGGATGTTCCCATAATTTCTCCTGTTAATCACATAACATTTGATGCTTGTATTGTGTCCAATTTTCAACATAATAAATGACAGAAGAATGAATGTCGGTCTTTGCAAACTTGACTATTTTCTTAAGATTATAAGAAGCAGAATTTCTAGTTTAAAGGGTTCACTGTTTCAAAACTTTAATACATAGAGCTTAATTGTTACCTGAAAAAAATTACCAATTTATAATCCTATCAGCAGTGTAAGAAAGTATCTTTCCCCCATGCTTGCCAACATTTGTAATTACAACAAAAAATAAAAGATGATTTGGTACTAAAAAGGACATCTTGTTTTAATGTATATTGGATTATTAGTTAAACATTAAAAAAGTTAACTAATTATATTTTGCTTATTGGTTGTCCATGACATTTATCCATTTTATTAAAATAGTTATCTTTCCTTGTTGATTTGTTCACGCATTTTAGATATATAAATACTGACCATTATTGGGTCATACATACAAATGTCATCTCTAGTTTGCAGTTTTCCTTTTAACTTTGTTTGTGGTTCTGTTCTGATTTTTAGTGCTCTTTTCTTAAATAGGAACAGAGAACTAGGACTCACCAGACATGCTGAGAAAAGATGTAGCATTAAAACAGACACCAAAACAAAGAAGCAGAAAAAGAGACAGAAAGAAATTTGGAGAAATCAAAGAAAATGAGGGAGAGGAACAAACTTCCAACAAGTTATTAAAATAGTCTCAGAGAGAAAAGAGAATATAGGGCATTCGTAAAAAAGATTTTATTAAAAAAAAAAGAACAAGATAGAGAATGAGAATATATATGTATATATGTAAAGAATATATATGTATATTTAATAGAGTAGTTGAAAGAAGATGTTGATAAAGAATATCACAAAATGGGAAAGGAAAATAGATTTAAAATGTAAAATTTAATTAATAGGATTTCTAGGGGAGTGGGAAGAACAGACAAGACAGAAGGGAATAAATTATCTTTAAAAAAAAAAGACCCAAAAAAATGCAGATTACATGAGATTGAAAAGCTTTGCCAAGAACTCAGACATAGGAAGCACACATACTTCTGGATTAACTACACACTTCATCTTTGTCACTAGTCAGAATATAAATGGTTCATTTGTGGTTGGAAAAAAAACCTCTCTTGATCTCTCTTACCTAGATTAAGAAAATCTGTCTAAATGCGGTGGAGTTGGAGGACAAGGGGAAAGTTCCTTGCTCTCCATTCATCGATCTCACCTGTATCATAAATTCCTCCTCTCTCTCTGTCTTACCCTGTCTCATATTCTGAGCCCCACTCTAACCCTAACTAGTCCCATTGCATCCGAAGAATTTTATTTCTTACCTGTTATGACGAAATAGAAAGGCATACATATTTAAAGCAAAGACAATACATGGGCTTGGAAGAGTCCCTTCCTTTCTCTTTTGGTTTCAAAGGTCTCTGTTAATATAGAAAGCGATTATATTTTAATGTTACAAGCAAACAAACAAAGTGTACTCATGTTCTTCATCCTAATGAGATAGGAAAGAATGAAAAATGAGAGAGGTGAGTGACAAGCAAAGGTGAGTAGGTTTATTAACAGTTTTTTCAAGATAAATGAACTCCTGGAGAACTAAATAGTATCTAGAAACAATTGTAAGTTGAGTTTTATAGTATAATTTATAAGATTAAGTAAACATTATTTGAATATAAAAATATCAAGCGACAATCAGAACTGCCTTGAGCAAAGTTTTATAGCCATTTGCCTATAGAGATATTTTTAAAGTCCATGGAATGGCAGATTGATAATGGATTTATTTAATTAATCTTATCAACCATATTATTTTCTCTAGAAAAGTCCAAACTCATAATCACTGAATCTTATTAATTCATTTAATCATTTTGCATTACCTAATGATAGGAAAACTCTTATTTGAAAGTTAAATCAATTATGACAGTTTTTCTAGAGGAAATAGTAGGTAAATGAGCACTTACTGCCGCCTTACATGTCTGCTTACCAGTAAAACTTGGCTAATATGACAGATCTGTTTCCTTAAATTTAAAGTGCTAAATGAAATCATTACCGTATCTTTTGAACATATCAATAGATCATTAAAAACCACCAGTGTGAACATTTGACCTTTATCACTGAAGACTGGCCCTTATTTATCAATAAAGCCAGTCTTTTTTCAACCTCATGGTCTTTTTAGCTAGAGCATAACTGGACTTGTCACCTGAGTCTCCCACTAGAAATAATCATAAATCAGCAGCATCAAAAATGTTAAAGGATAGTTCACAACAAAAAAGAAAAGGACTCCCAAGATGACCAGACCTTGCCAGTCATCACTCTATTCAGGGTGCATTTGAGGGTTGGTTATTTCAGAGATGTTATCTCAGTTATTTTTTGCTCTTTTCTTCATGGAGTCAGCCTTACAATACCTTGGAAGAAGGGCAGGGAACACAAAAAGAAAAGTATCAGCAGAACTGGGGTTGGAGGCTGGAGGGGGGAAAAAATCTGAGCAGTTTATAACTGTTGTTACAAATTACCTAAGTGAGTCATCTCTTCTGAATCATTCCTCCCTCCTGGGATAAGGCTCTGTGAGTACCTAGTCCCCGCATCCAAAGACTGTTTATAGCCAAGCAACTGCTGGACCAGGTTATTTTGGAACCCATGTCACCCAAATCTTTAATTACAGGTGTCTGTGGTTAAAGCTTGAAGCTCACCAGTCTGGGAGATCCTAAGAATCTGTTTTTGCTAATCGCTGGATCAGTTTTGATAGCCAGCAGCCTTATTGCCTGAACACACTTTATTCTGCATTCAAACGGGCCCCATTCACTTTGCACCATGCCGACACCATCTCCCCACCCCACTGGCCTCTCACCTCCTGAGGACTCCTGTCTTCTGCTCCTGACTCCCATCTGGCCTAGTAAAATGAGCATAGGTCTCTCAGGCATCGTTAGCATTCTTTTATGGAAGCCAATCCCTAAAACAACTAGGGAAAAAAGAATATGTCTATTTTTACCCCCAGATATTTGGATTGGGAAAGAGGGAAAACAGAGTTCTAAGTTACTGAATGCTTAAAATATGTGCTTCTTGTGCTAGATGCTTTACTTTTAATAGTGTTTTTTTATTCAAAGCAACTGCTCTATAGCATGCGGTGCTAACCCAGGAAACTGAGACTAAGGCTCTGTGACCCCAAATCAGAGCTAGTCGGTGACCAAAGAGCAATCTGTTAATTCAGGTCTGCTTGACTGGAAAGTTGGTCCGCATAATGCCAGACTCTGAGCATTAACAAATATGTGGTTGATGGGAGCCATGAGGATAAACTGCATGGTTGTTATTATGCATCATGCACAGCAAATGAGGTAATGCATATGAAAGGGCTATGAACTATATAAATGTTATTATCATTGTCATGGCTATATTTATTACCTCTTGCTGGGGGTGAGACTGCGCCAATCGTAGAATAGCCAACTATTTAGAATCAGTAGTCCCCAACCAAGAAGAAATAAAATTGTGGCAAGCCTCCTTCTTAACAGAGTGAAGAAAGATACCCCTCAAGGCACAGTATAATTTCTTGAAGATAAGTCAGAGCTTCATGTAAACCAAAGTACTTGTCTTTTTTCTGCCTTTCTCATCTTTGAGTTTTCTTTTTTGCCTTTTCACTGAACTGTAAGAGGGCCAATGAATTTGATTCATAGAGTAACAAGTCAGCTTAAAGGCTGTATAACAAATGCATCAAAGAATATGACTATTTATGATAAAATATTACTTTAAATGTTAATATTTTAAAACAACTTTTAAGCATCATTAAGAAAAGTGAATAGTTTTTAAAAATTGAAATGTAGTTGATGTACAATATTGTGTCAGTTTTAGGTGTATAATGCCATGGTTTGACATTTGCATACATTATGAAGTGATCACCATGGTAAGTCTAGTCATCATCCATCCCCATACAAAGTTGTTACAATAATACTGACCAATGATCCTTGCACAGTATATTATATTCCTGTGACTTGTTTATTACAAAACTGGAGATTTGTATCTCTTAATTCTCTTCGTTTGTTTCATCTCCTCTTCCCCTCAGGCAGCCATCTGTTTGTTCTTGTATCTATGAGACTGTTTTCATATAGTTTATTTTATCTTTTACATTGCATATGTGAGATCATATGATATATGTCTTTCTCTGACTGACATTTCACTTAGCTTAATACCCTCTAGATCCATCTATGTTGTCATAAACGGCAAGAATCCCTTTCTTGTGGCTGAGTAACATCCTATTACATGTATATGTTTGTGTATACCACTTCTTCATCCACTCATCTACTGATGGACACTTAGGCTGCTTCACATCTTGTCTGTGTACATAATGTTACAATGAACATTGATATACATGCATCTTTTAGAATTAGTGTTTTCATTTTCTTTCGGTAAATATACAGAAATATACCTATTGAAATGATAATAGGATTTTTATTCTTCAGTTTGCTAATATGACGTATCATACTGATTGAGTTGCAGGTATTGAACCATCTTTGCATACCTAGGGTATGTCTCTTTTGATCATGGCACTTTTTAAAATTAATTTTTATTGGAGTACAGTTGATTTACAGTGTTGCATTGGTTTCTGCTGCTGCTGCTGCTAAGTCGCTTCAGTCGTGTCCGACTCTGTGCGACCCCATAGACGGCAGCCCACCAGGCTCCCTCGTCCCTGGGATTCTTCAGGCAAGAACACTGGAGTGGGTTGCCATTTCCTTCTCCAATGCATGAAAGTGAAAAGTCAAAGTGAAGCTCAGTCATGTCTGACTCTTCGCCACCCTATGGACTGCAGCCTACTAGGCTCCTCCCTCCATGGGATTTTCCACGCATTGGTTTCTATTGCATGGCAAAGTAAATCAGTTGCATATACACCCTCTCTTTGTTTTGAAGTCATGGTGTATTTTTTTATATTACTTTTTTGTTTATTCTAAAAGATAATACAAATGAATGTATGTACAAAGCAGATTCACAGCTATAGAAAAAAATGTGGTTACCACAGGGAAGAAGGAAGGAGGAATGAAAAATCAGGGTTATAGGACTAACAGATACAAACTACAGTGCATAAAGCAGATAAACATGATACAATTTATAACGAAGAAAAATTATAGCCATTATCTTGTGATGACTTATAGTGCAATATAATCTGCAAAAATACTGAATCTCCATGTTGTATACCTGAAATTAATATAATGTTATAAATCAACTATACTTTAATTTTTCAAAAAAAAGGAAAATAGATGATCCGGAGGGATGATGTGGAGTGGGAGGTGGGAGGGGGTTTTATGTTTGGGAGTTCATGTACACCCGTAGCAGATTCATGTCACTGTATGCCAAAACCAACAGAGTACTGTAAAGTATAATAAAGTAAAATGGAAGCTAAAAAAAAAAAAAAAAGATTATACAGCATCTTAAGGGCAATATTAAAAAAAAAGAAAGAAGCGTATATTGACTATCTAACATGACAAAGATTGCTAGTTGTCACCTAATATCTACTTGCTTCATCTTCCTTAGTGCTGGAACCCAGATTTTTAGCTGGAGTAATGACCACTGGAATTGACTATATTTCTCAGCCTTCCTTGCCTTTGAGTGGGCCTGTAACTAAGTTCCACTCAGGGCCTGGAACTAAGCAAATGTTCCTGAAGAATGAGAATGTGCCATTCTTTCCCCCTTTTTTCTTTTCTGCTGGCTGGAATGTAGATTTGATGGCTGAAGCCTGAGCAGCCATCTTTCACCATGATGAAACCTTTGCACTAAGACTGGTGAATCAATGAGATAAAGAGGTGCTTGATGCTATGGAGCACCACATATGGAATGAACTGTCTCCAAACTTACTGTAGCACTGTGAAGATGCTATTCCATTACCTTCTGATTTGGATTGCATCTAATGAGAAGTCTGCAGTCATTCTTACGCTTGTTCATTTCTAGGTAATGTATCTCTATCACTGCTCTTAAGATTTCCTTTTTACTGCATATTTTAGCAATTTGATTATGATGTACATTGGTGTGATTTTCTTTTTATTTATCTGTTTTTAAGAGTATAAAATTTTTGAATATGTAAATTTTTAAGCTGTTATGATCTCAAACAGTTTTTCATCCCTTCACCCCCCCCAAAAAAAGGAAAATAGTAGAATTATAGAATCAACCATGTATGAAGTTCAACTTAAAACTCATTTTTAATATATTAGTGAATTTGAATTTTAATATCTTGTTGAGAAATTATGCATTTGTGTTCATCAGTAATATCATCTGTGATTTTCTTTTTTGTGGTGTCTTTGGTTTTGGTAACAGGTGATGCTGCCCGTGGAGAATGAGTTTGGAAGCACTCTTTCTTCTTGATTTTTTTTTACAATAGTCGAAGAATAGCTGTTAAGTTCTTTAAAATGTCTGATAGAATCCAGAGGGATGATGTGGGGTGGGAGGTGGGAGGTGGGGGGTTCATGTTTGGGAGTTCATGTACACCCATGATGGATTCATGTCAATGTATGCCAAAACCAATACAGTATTGTAAAGTAAAATAAAGTAAAAATAAAAATTAAAAAAAAAATTCACCTGTGAAGCCATTTGGTCCTGGAATTTTGTTGGGAGTTTTTCAATTTATCAATTCAACTGCATTACTGGTAATAATTGGTTCATATTTTCTATTTCATCCTGACCCAGTCTTGCAAGATTGTATGCATCTAGGAATTTATCCATTTCTTCTAGGCTGTCCATTTTATCGGTGTATAATTTTTTGTAGCGGTCTTTCATATCTTCTATATTTCTCTGGTGTCAGTTGTAATTCTTCCTCTTTTATTTCAGATTTTAGTCATTTGGATTCTCTTTTTTTTTTTTTCTTGTTAAATCTGGCTAAAAGATTTATGTTTTCTTTATTTTATCAAAGAACCAGCCCTTCATTTTATTGGCCTATTATTTTTAAGTCTCTGTTTCATTTATTTTTGTATCTTTATTATTTATTTTCTTCTACTAACTTTGGGTTTTGTTTGTTCTTTTTTCTAGTTTCTTTAGGTATAAGATTAGATTGTTTGAAATTTTGTTTTGTTTTGTTTTCTGAGATAGACTTCTATCACTTTAAACTCCCTCTCAGAACTGCTTTCACTACATGACATAGATTTTGGATCATTTTGTTTTTATTTTCATTTATCTGAAAGTGTCAATTTATTCTCTCTGTCTCCACCCCCCGCAGCAGCACATTGGTTGTACAGTAGCATGTTGCTTAGATCCAAATGTTTGTGTTTTTCAGGTTTTTATTGTAGTTACTTACTAGTCTCCCACCATTGTGGAGGTAAAAGAAATGATATAATTTCTATGTTCTTAAATTTACTGAGACTTCTTTTGTGGCCTAGTATATGATCTATCCTGGAGAATTTTTTCTTTAATGAAGAGAATGTATATTCTGCTGTTTTGAGTTGAAAAGCTCTTTGTATACCTGTTAATTTTATCTAGTCTAATGTGCCCATTAAGTCCCATGTTTTCTTATTGATTTTCTGTCTGCGTGATCTGTTCACTGATATAAGGCTATTTGGAACTAATATTGTATTACTACTAATTTCTCTCTTGATGTTTGTAAATACTGAGTTTATGTATTAAGATGCTCCTATGTCTGATGCATATATATTTGAAATTGTTTTTTCCTCTTGCTGAATTATATCCTTTATCATTGTGTAATGTATTCCACTGCCAATTTCAGCAAGCAGGAGGTTTTTCAGCATATGCAATGGGTCAACATTATCTCTCTCTATATATATCTCACTTTGCTTTTAAAAATCAAATTGTAATTTGATTTTGTGTTATTCTGTCCAAATAATTGAATTTAACTAAAGTTTCTACTTAGATGCTTTCCATGTAACTTTCTTTAGTGGTGGAACCCAATCACATTTTTAGCTTTGTGAAACTGCATTGAATTGGGAGAAAATATTAAAATAGCTCACTGTTGAAATGATATTTGTTACAACCAATGGTTGAGAGAATTCATGGACAAAGAGCTAAATTAGTGTTAAATTAGCTTTTTATCCATTAGTTTAGTCTTAGTGAGCCATAAACAACAAATTTGAACTGTTTGAAAGTGGTAGAAGTTCTTTAATGTGAGCAGAGCACCATTAATGTTGAAAGTAAAATGTATTGACTACTGAAAATCTTCATTAAGGATTACATTGTATTTCCTCCCTCCTCCCTTTCCTAGTCCCTTTCATTCACTATAAACAGCCATTTATTTAATGCTGACAATGTGACAAGATGATAGATTCTGGCAACAACAAGGCATATGTATCGTGTACACAGAAACACAATTTCCTTGTTAGGTGCTAACATATCTTTATACTTCATTCAAGGACCCTATTCCAATAGGTCCCAACAATGGTTGACAGTGGGAATGATTTCCTGATTATGCATATGTATGTACGTATTTATATGTTCATACGTATGTATACACATTTGTATACATGTATATAACTGCTTTATCTGATTCTATCAGAACACAGCAGTAAAGCTGCACATGTAAAAATAGGGCACAACCATTAGGAGAAAAGAGTATGCAACTGACATAGTCTGTGACCAGAGAAGATGGGGCTGGCCATGGAAGCAACTGGGACTGGAGAAGAGATTGGATGTGCTAATAAAATCTTGACAAGACAAAAAATGACTTGATGAGACTGTTTTCATGACATTCAAAGTACTATCTGGCTTCCTTGATGGAGAAGGCAATGGCAACCCATTCCAGTACTCTTGCCTGAAAAATCCCATGGTAGGCTGCAGTCCATGGGGTTGCGAAGAGTCAGATATGATTGAGTGACTTCACTTTCACTTTTCACTTTCATGCATTGGAGAAGGAAATGGCAACCCACTCCAGTGTTCTTGCCTGGAGAATCCCAGGGACGGGGGAGCCTGGTGGGCTGCTGTCTATGGGGTCGCACAGAGTCAAACACTGAAGTGACTTAACAGCAACTGGTGGCTCAGATGTTAAAGCATCTGCCTGCAATGTGGCAGATCCAGGTTGGATCCCTGGGTCAGGAAGATCCCCTGGAGAAGGAAATAACAACCCACTCCAGTAGTCTTGCCTGGAAAATTCCATGGATGGAGGAGTCTGGTGGGCTACAGTCCTTGGAGTTGCAAAGAGTCATACACGACCGAGCGACTTCACTTTTCAAAATATAATTAGTGTTATTTAATTCTAAAGCACTGTTCTTCTATTTTCTTAACTTCAATAGCAATGAGAATAGTCCTGATAAGACAGCGTCTTACATAAAAGATAGCAAGGGCTAATGAAAGACATTTTGATCCTTAAAATAAAAGTAGCCTCTGACATGAGACATAGTGGGGAAAAGGAAGGCTGGTTTCTGAGCTCCTTCTGAGCCCACAAAGAGTTTATGACACCACCTCTGACTAAAAACTCTTAGGTATTTTTGTTTTCTATTGAATAATGTAAGTGTTTCCTGGAATATAGCCCCAAGGTCACTGTAAGTATGTTAACATCTTTCTAGGAGGACACAGTCTGGACCCAAGTAGTTTTCATGTGTAATCTATGCACATGAATCTGGTATGAATCAAAAGTCATTGGTGATTTAATTAAAAATAAATAGTCTCATTTGTGCTGACTCTTCAGTCTGGTGAGGATTAATTTCTTCCTTCTGGCAGAGTTGGTGAGGAAAGAGGAGTGGTATTGATTGAATGGATGAGAAGAGGATCCCCTATGGCCTGCATGCTAAGTCACTTCAGTTGGGTCTGACTCTGAGTGACCCTATGGACTATAGCCTGCCAGGCTCCGCTGTCCATGGGATTCTCCAGGCAAGAACACTGGGGTGGGTTGCCATGCGCTCCTCCAGGGGATCTTCCCAGGGATTGATCTCTGTATCTCTTACATTTCTTGCATCTGCAGGTGGGTTCTTTACCATTAGCACCACCTGGGATACCTTCAGTTCAGTTCAGTTCAGTTGCTCAGTCGTGTCCGATTCTTTGCGACCCCATGAATCACAGCACACCAGGCCTCCCTGTCCATCACCAACTCCCTGAGTTCACTCAGACTCATGTCCATCGAGTCAGTGATGCCATCCAGCCTTCTCATCCTCTGTCATCCCCTTCTTCTCCTGCCCCCAATCCCTCCCAGCATCAGAGTCTTTTCCAATGAGTCACCTCTTGGCATGAGGTGGCCACAGTACTGGAGTTTCAGCTTTAGCATTATTCCTTCCAAAGAACACCCAGGACTGATCTCCTTCAGAATGGACTGGTTGAATTTCCTTGCAGTCCAAGGGACTCTCAAGAGTCTTCTCCAACACCACAGTTCAAAAGCATCAATTTTTCAGCACTCAGCCTTCTTCACAGTCCAACTCTCACATCCATACATGACCACAAGAAAAACCATAGCCTTCACTAGATGGACCTTAGTTGGCAAAGTAATGTCTTTGCTTTTGAATATGCTATCTAGGTTGGTCATAATTTTCCTTCCAAAAAGTAAGAGTCTTTTAATTTCATGGCTGCAGTCACCACCTGCAGTGATTTTGGAGCCCAAAAAAATAAGGTCTGACACTGTTTCCACTGTTTCCCCGTCTATTTCCCATGAAGTGATGGGACCAGATGCCATGATCTTCATTTTCTGAATGTTGAGCTTTACGCCAACTTTTTCACTCTCCTCTTTTACTTTCACCTTGGCCCCTAACAAATGCCAACTTTAGCATCCCCCTTAAGATGAAGGCCTTCCGCATACAAGATCAGGGGCTGGAATTTCAGATACTAAAATAATACATTTTTTATACATTTAATACATTTAAATTAAATTATTAAATTATTAATACATTTAATAATACATGATTCAGGAAGGATATGCACTGTCCCTGGAGGCCCCTTTGGGCTGACAAGGCTTCTTTCCCAGGCACAATCTACAAAATAATCTGTCATTAATAAAAAGATTTGGAGACCAGTCATAACAAGGCTAATGATACTAATTACTGGTAAAGTTTTAATGAGTATTAGCAGGTAAGGATGTAAAACACCCAGATGGATGCCTTCCAAATAGAAGATCTCCAACAAATGTTACCTGGAAGAAAGTGAAAGAGGAAAGTGAAAAAGTTGGCCTAAAGCTCAACATTCAGGAAACGAAGATCATGGCATCCAGTCCCATCACTTCATGGCGAATAGATCGGAAAACAGTGGAAACAGTGGCTGACTTTATTTTTCTGGGCTCCAAAATCACTGCAGATGGTGATTGCAGCCATGAAATTAAAAGATGCTTACTCCTTGGAAGGAAAGTTATGACCAACTTAGATAGCATATCAAAAGCAGAGACATTACTTTGCCAACAAAGGTCCATCTAGTCAAGGCTATAGTTTTTCCAGTGGTCATGTATGGATATGAGAGTTGGACTATAAAGAAAGCTGAGCACCAAAGAATTGTTGCTTTTGAACTGTGATGTTGGAGAAGACTCTTGAGAGTCCCTTGGACTTCAAGGCAATCCAACCAGTCCATCCTAAAGGAGATCAGTCCTGGGTGTTCATTGGAAGGACTGATGTTGAAGCTGAAACCCCAATACTTGGGCCACATGATGCGAAGAGCTGACTCATTTGAAAAGACCCTGATGCTGGGAAAGATTGAGGGCAGGAGGAGAAGGGGATGACAGAGGATAAGATGGTTGGATGGCATCACCAACTCAATGCACATGGGTTTGGGTGAACTCCAGGAGTTGGTGATGGACAGGGAGGCCTGGCGTGCTGTGGTTCGTGGGGTCGCAAAGAGTTGGAAACAACTGAGTGAGTGAACTGAACTCAACTGAGAGTCATACAATGACATGCAGCAATCATGGTGATAATAATAATATGTACTAGTAGTTAGTAACAGTCATAGTAGTAGTTGAAGTTATAGAGCCTGAATTTAGTAATGCCAGATATATTATTTATTTACTTGCAAAATTGATAGTGCTATGGGATAAGTCAGGAGTTTGAGATTAACAGATATTCACTATTATATATAAAATTGATAACCCAAACCAGGACCTACTATATAGAATAGAGAACCATATTTAACTTGAATGATGCTAAAGCTGAAACTCCAGTACTGTGGCCACCTCATGCCAAGAGTTGACTCATTGGAAAAGACTCTGATGCTGGGAGGGATTGGGGGCAGGAGGAGAAGGGGATGATAGAGAATGAGATAGCTGGATGGTATCACGGACTCGATGGACATGAGTCTGAGTGAACTCAGGGAGTTGGTGATGGACAGGGAGGCCTGGCGTGCTGCGATTCATGGGGTCACAAAGAGTCAGACATGACTGAGCGACTGAACTGAACTGAACTGGACTGAATAACCTATAAGGGAAAAGAATCTGAAAAAGAATAGGTTTGAATATAACTGAAAATCTTTGCTGTACACCTGACACTAACACAGCCTTGTAAATCAACTACACTTAAATTTTAAAAAAAGACCAAAAAATAAAATAAAGTCTTAAAAAATGTAATACATAGGCCATAAATCTATTTGTTTAAAACAACTTAAGTTGTTTTAAGTGGTTTCTTGACTAGATTAATTCAATATCTAGCTCAGTCAAATAGGCACTTTGAACAAAAGAGAATTCCCCAATTGCACAATGATTCTTGGCTTCCTTCCTACCAGCTGTGAGACTGATAACTGTAAATAACTCCCACTGGAGCAGCAGTAAATCAAAGGCCTTCTTTTGGAACCCTCCCTCCCAACACTCCCTGACCCCCCCACCCCCCGCCCCAACACACGTGACACGCACAGCCAACTCTGCCCACTGGATGGGCAAGCCTCTTAGCAGGATGACTTTCTTGTCTAGGGTCTCCACCTACATCCCTCCTCTTTTGCAGAGGACAGCATCCCACAATCCAAGACTTTTCTGGGTTCACCACAGTCCTTCTGTTCCAATCCTGTTTCTTTCATAGCCTTCAGCTCTAAAGAGAGTAACCTCCACTCTGAGTGAGACACTGCTTCCCCAAGTCCCCCTCAGCCTTCCTGGACTGCAGTCTGCAGCCCTTCCCCTTCACTCCAGGACTTTCCGACTAATCCACCCCACCCTCCGCTTCCTCAGCTCCCCTTGCTTGTTCCCTCTGCCTCACATCTCTCCTACTCACCATTGTGTCATCCCATCAGCTTCCACCCAGCTGCAGTCCTGCCCTGCCCCACCCATGCACCTGCACAGGGAGCAGAACGGCATGGAAACAATGTGGGCTAGGGAGACTGGGAGGCTTGAATTGAGTCCTAACTCTGCCCCTTCAAAGCTGGGTCACCTTAGGCACGTGTTATGTGTGTAGTATTAGGTGGGTACAAGAAGTGAATGAAGTGTTGCCCAGGACAGTGAGGGCACAGTATTCAGCACAGAATAGATTCATTTCCTTTCCATTCTGCCATAGTCCAAATCTCCATTTGGTCTCAAAGCATTCTCAAATATTGTCTTTTTAAAAATTATTTTTTATTGGATTATAGTAGCTTTACAATGTTGCATTAGTTTCTTCTGTACAACAAAATGAATCAGCAGTACATATACATATATCCCCTCCCTTTCGGACTTCAGTGCATTAAGTAGAGTTCCCTGTGCAGTATGAATTATTATTATTCAGTTCAGTTCAGTTACTTAGTCGTGTCCAACTCTTTGTGATCCCATTAACCACAGCACGCCAGGCCTCCCTGTCCACCATCAACTCCTGGAGCTCACCCAAATCCATGTCCATTGAGTTGGTGATGTCATCCAACCATCTCATCCTCTGCCATCCCCTTCTCTTCCTTCCCTCAATCTTTCCCTGCATCAGGGTCTTTTCAAACGAGTCAGCTCTCCACATCAGACGGCCAAAGAATTGGAGTTTCAGCTTCAACATCAGTCCTTCCAATGAACACCCAGGACTGATCTCCTTTAGGATGCATTAGTTATCTATTTTACATATAGTTTCAATACTGTATATGTGTCAACACCAATCAACCAATTTCTCTCACTCCCTCTTCCGCCTTGATATCCGTATGTTTGTTCTCTACATCTGTGTCTCTATTTCTGCTTTGCAATATCTAGATTCTTAAATGTCCATCAACAGAGGAATGGATAAAGAAGATGTGGTAGATATACACAATGGAATGTTACTCAGCCACAAAAAGCAATGAAATTGGCTCATTTGTAAAGATGTGGGTAGATCTCAGTTCATTTCAGTCACTCAGTCATGTCTGACTCTTTGCAACCCCATGAATTGCAGCACACCAGGCCTCCCTGTCATCACCAACTCCTGCAGTTCACCCAAACCCATGTCCATTGAGTTGGTGATGCCACCCAACCATCTCATCCTCTGTCGTCCCCTTCTGCTCCTGCCCCCACTCCCTCGCAGCATCAGAGTCTTTTCCAATGAGTCAGCTCTTCACATGAGGTGGCCAAAGTACTGGAGTTTCAGCTTTAGCATCAGTCCTTTCAAAGAAGACCCAGGACTGATCTCCTTTAGAATGGACTGGTTGATTCTCCTTGCAGTCCAAGGGACTCTCAAGAGTCTTCTCCAACACCACAGTTCAAAAGTATCAATTCTTCCTTGCTCAGCTTTCTTCACAGTCCAACTTTCACATCCATACATGACCACTGGAAAAACCATAGCCTTGACTAGATGGACCTGTGTTGGCAAAGTAATGTCTCTGCTTTTGAATATGCTATCTAGGTTGGTCATAACTTTCCTTCCAAAGAGTAAGAGTCTTTTAATTTCATGGCTGCAATCACCATCTACAGTGATTTTTGAGCCCCCCAAAATAAAGTCTGACACTGTTTCCACTGTTTCCTGTGGGTAGATCTAGATGTGGGTAAAGCAAGAGAGTTCCAGAAAAACATCTATTTCTGCTTTATTGACTATGCCAAAGCCTTTGACTGTGTATATCACAATAAACTGTGGAAAATTCTGAAAGAGATGGAAATACCAGACCGCCTGACCTGCCTCTTGAGAAATCTGTATTCAGGTCAAAAAGCAATAGTTCGAACTGGGCATGGAAGAACAGACTGGTTCCAAACAGGAAAAGAAGTATGTCAAGGCTGTATATTGTCACCCTGCTTATTTAACTTGTTTGCAGAGTACATCATGAGAAACGCTGGGCTGGGTGAAGCACAAGATGGAATCAAGATTGCCAGGAAAAATATCAATAACCTCAGATATGCAGATGACACCACCCTTATGGTAGAAAGTGAAGAAGAACTAAAGAGCCTCCTGATGAAAATGAAAGAGGAGAGTGAAAAAGTTGGCTTAAAGCTCAACATTCAGAAAACAAAGATCATGGCATCTGGTCCCATCATTTCATGGCAAATAGATGGGGTGGGGGGGCTCCAAAATCACTGTAGATGGTGATTGCAGCCATGAAACTAAAACACGCTTACTCCTTGGAAGAAAAGTTATGACCAGCCTAGACAGCATATTCAAAATCAGAGACATTACTTTGCCAACAAATGTCCATCTAGTCAAGGCTACAGTTTTTCCAGTGATCATGTATGGATGTGAGAGTTGGACTGTGAAGAAAGCTGAGTGCCGAAGAATTGATGCTTTTGAACTCTAATGTTGGAGAAGACTCTTGAGAGTCCCTTGGACTGCAAGGAGATCCAACCAGTCCATCCTAAAGGAAATCAGTCTTGAATATTCACTGGAAGGACTGATGCTGAAGCTGAAACTCCAAAACTTTGGTCACCTGATGTGAAGAGCTGACTCATTTGGAAAGACTCTGATGCTGGGAAAGATTGAAGGTGGGAGCAGGAGGGGACGATAGAGGATGAGATGGCTGGATGGCATCACCAACTCAATGTACATGAGTTTGAGTAAACTCTGGAGGTTGGTGATGAACAGGGAGGCTGGCGTGCTGCAGTCCATGGGGTCACAAAGAATGGGACACGACTGAGTGACTGAACTGAACTGAGTAGATCTGAAGAATATCATACAGAATGAAGTAAATCAGAAAGAGAAAAACAAATGTTGTATATTAACACACATATATGGAGCCAACATTGTCTTTTTACCTCTTTATCTCCATTCATAAGCTTCTAACAACTTCCTGCTGTTATTTTATTCTCCAAACAGTTAGATTTGGGTCATATACGTAATTTATATTTTCTTTGTTGAGTTATTTCTTTGTCATCCAGTTTATTATATGAACTCCATAGACATTTGTATTTACTTGTTCAGTATACAAAAATGGTTTATTTATTCAGTTTTTACTCCATGTAAAATACTGTGGGAGACAAAAGTTGACTAAAATATAAACTAATCCTGTCTTCAAGGAGCTGTTAGTTTGGAAGTATAGATCAACATGTACACAGTTGTTGGCGTTACCTACAAGGATCAGTCCCAGCTGAGGTCCTAGGGGTTCAGAAGAGGGTGACATTGTTTTCTCAGGTAATAATAAGAAAGAGACTTCAGAGACAAGGTAATAGAAGCATGGATACAGAAGATTAAGTAGGCAGGTGTATCAGAACTGTAGTTGGATTTTTTTTTTTTTTAAGTCATGATCATAATTCAACATGAGATGTGTTCAGGGAATAATTAGGGGGCTTTTATGGGACAGAATATAGGATCTGCCTGTGAAAGCAGTGGGAAATGCATCTGGAAGGATGGTCTCAGGGCAGGGTGCTAAGAGCTTTGAGTGCCAGCAGGAGGAGAATGAGTCATTTTCTGTAGTTGAGTAAGGTGAAGGTGAAGGTGAAGGTGAAGGTGAAGGTGAAGGTGAAGGTGAAGTCGCTCAGTCGTGTCCGACTCTTTGCGACCCCGTGGACTGTAACCTACTATGCTTCTCCATCCATGGGATTCTCCAGGCAAGAATACTAGAGTGGATTGCCATTTCCTTCTCCAAAGGGATTATATAATGATATGATGAGATTTTTCTTTGTGACAATCTGCCTTTAAATGACAAGATTCGATCTGGGGGCTTCCCAGGTAGCTCAGTGGTAAAAAAAAAAAATCCGCCTGCCAATGAAAGAAATGAGGATTCAGTCCCAGGATCGGAAATCATTTTCTGGAAGAGGAAATGATAACCCACTCCAGTATTTTTGCCTGGAAAATACCATGGACAGAGGAACCTGGTGGGTTACAGTACTGCTGCTGCTGCTGCTAAGTCGCTTCAGTTGTGTCCGACTCTGTGCGACCCCATTGACGGAAGCCCACCAGGCTCCCCCATCCCTGGGATTCTCCAGGCAAGAACACTGGGGTGGGTTGCCATTTCCTTCTCCAATGCATGAAAGTGAAAAGTGAAAGGGAAGTCGCTCAGTCGTGTCTGACTCTTAGTGATCCCATGGACTGCAGCCTACCAGGCTCCTCTATCCATGGGATTTTCCAGGCAAGAGTACTGGAGTGGGGTGCCATTGCCTTCTCCAGGGCTACAGTACATGGGGTCACAAAAGAGTCAGACATGACTGAGCAACTGAGTATATATAATATATAATTATATATATAACTCAATTCAATACTTATATATAATATATTATATATAAAACAGACAGACAGGGTAGGAAAGGAAAGTCCCAAGAGGACTGGAAATTATTTGGAAGACTATGAAAACAGTCTAGGATTGAGGCAACTAGAACTGAACCGAGACACTAGCAGGAAAATGGAGAGGAGGTAAACGGATGGATAATTTCAAACATCAGTAAGAATGAACCAATGGCTGGCAACTGATTCATTTTGTAGAGTGTGTGTTTGCATCATCCATTCAAGGGCACCCATTAACTCCAGCAAAAGTCCCTTCTCTAGGCTGTTATTACTGATGGGGCCTCATCAAGTCATCCCCTTCTGTCTCCACACATGTAATTACATGCAATGAAAATTGATGTAACATGGTTAGCCCACAGCGTATGGGTTATTCCACTGCCACAAGCATGACATCAGACTTCTCTGAATTTGATTATGATAGTTTGGAACCCCCCGCAGAGGAATCATGTTAAATGCCCTGTACCCTGACATTGTTCCCTTGAGCCAGCAGCCCAGAGCCTGATGTGTGCTGTCAAAAGAAAGGGTTTGAGCTGATGGGCATGCTTTATTTCATTTCCACATTTCATTTCATGCTGCTGAGTGTGTGTATGTGTGTGTGTGTATGGGTGTACATACAATCTTCCCCGAAGAAAGCTCAGTTGCTTTTCCCAGATGCAGCATAGAGTCCATATCCAGTCTGGGGCCATCAGGCACTGGTTCCATGGTGACCTGCAGTAGAAAGCAGCCCCTTCTCACTGAGTTCCTTCCTTGAGGCGCAAGATCCTTTGTGGGTTAATACTGGGAAGGAGGCATAGAAAATGGGGCAACAAAGAGAAAAAAGGAAGAGGATAGAATTGAGAAAGTAGCATTGACATATATACGCTGCTGCTGAGTCGCTTCAGTCGTGTCTGACTCTGTGTGACCCCATAGACGGCAGCCCACCAGGCTCCTCTGTCCATGGGAGTTTCCAGGCAAGAGTACTGGAGTGGGGTGCCATTGACACTACCATGTGTGAAATAGATGGCTAGTGGGAAGCTGCTGTATAGCACAGGGAGCCCAGCCTGGTGCTCTGTGATGACCTAGATGGGTGAGATAGTAGGGGGAGCGAGGGAGGCTTGAGAGGGAGGGGATATATTTATACACATATATAATTTATGATGGATTCACATTTGGCTTCACATTGTTGTTCAAAGGCAGAAACCAACACAACACTGTAAAGCAATTTTGCTCCAACTAATAAAAAAAAAGGAAGTTAAGGTGGGGTTGAGCAGGAAGTATGGAATTGGGGGTGAGGAAGAAAAGAGATACAGCAGAAAAGGGAAAGGGCAGAAAATGCTTGCTTGACCAATAGGAGAACTGACCCTAACTTTGGAGCTGAGAGAACCTGTTGAGGGACAGAACAACTAAGACAAATGCAAGGGACCATTTTCTACCACCTCTGCTCGCTTGATCTCATTCCTTGGTTTTTATTATTATTTCTCCTCCACGATTGCTCTGTTCCTTTCTTATTCCTCCCTCTTTTACCCCTGTCCTCTGCTCTTCCTCTTTACCTAGATTTGGGGACACTGAGCCAATGAATGTGATCAGAGAGTACAGATATCAACACTCACACCTACCCCACACCAATACGTTTTCCTACCTTATGGACATCAAATAGGTGTCCCTTGAGGTGAAAGTGAAGTCGCTCAGTCATGTCCAACTCTTTGCGACTGCATAGACTGCAGGCCACCAGGCTCCTCTGTCCATGGGAGTTTCCAGGCAAGAGTACTGGAGTGGGATGTGATTGCCTCCTCCTTTTAAACACTATGCAACATGATTTGGTCCCTTAGTCACTGGTCATAGACTATTAACACTTCCTCCATAATGAAAGACTCACATTTTCTTAATAGATCTTCTTTCTTCTTATCTCCAATGAGTATGAAAGTGAAAGTGAAAATGAAGTCGCTCAGTCGTGTCCGACTCTTTGCGATCCTGCGGACTGTAGCCCACAAAGCTCCTCCGTCCATGGGATTCTCCAGGCAAAAATACTGGAGTGGGCTGCCATTTCCTTCTCCAAGGTGTCCCTTAATTTAATGCAATTTTGACACTAGTTACCAGAGTTTGCCCCTGATTCCACAGGTTTCAAGGCTCAGCCCCTCAATACTGGCCTCATTTCAGATGGCAGTCACAAGTAATGGGTCCCTAGGCTACTTGCACTTCTGTCTGATTTGGCTGCAAGGTCATGATTTCCCATAACCCTCTACCTTGCTGCTGCTGCTGCTAAGTTGCTTCAGTCGTGTCCGACTCTGTGCGACCCCAGAGATGGCAGCCCACCAGGCTCCCCCGTCTCTGAGATTCTCCAGGCAAGAACACTGGAGTGGGTTGCCATTTCCTTCTCCAAAACTTGGGTCTGATAATTTCCTAGAATGACTCAAAAAACTCAGGGAAACATTAGCATGTGTTTCCTGGTTTATTACAAGGGGTATGATAAAGGATGGACTTCCTTGGTAGCTCAGTGGTAAAGAATCTGCCTGCAAAGCAGGAGATGTGGGTTCAATCCCTGAGTCAGGAAGATCCCCTGGAGAAAGAGATGGCAACCCACTCCAGTATTCTTACCTGGAAAATCCGATGGACTGAGGAGCCTGGTGAGCTACAGTCCATGGGGTTGCAAAACAGTCAGACATGACTTAGTGATTAAACAGCAGTAACAACAAGACAAAGGATTCAGATGAGCAGCTTGATGAAAAGACACATAGGGTGAGGCCTGGGGAGCCCAAGCACAGGAACTTCTGTTCCCACGGAGTTGGGGTGCACCACCTTCACAGCACACAGTTGTGTTCACCAATCTAGAAGCTCTCTGAACCCCATACTTTACAGGTTTTTACTCCCATGGACGGAGGAGCCTGGTAGGCTGCAGTCCATGGGGTCGCTGAGTCAGACACGACTAAGCGACTTCACTTTCACTT
This sequence comes from Oreotragus oreotragus, assembly GCA_006410675.1. Taxonomy (NCBI): domain Eukaryota; kingdom Metazoa; phylum Chordata; class Mammalia; order Artiodactyla; family Bovidae; genus Oreotragus; species Oreotragus oreotragus. The sequence goes on along the minus strand of SJYX01002984.1, from coordinate 365,101 downwards.
TTCAGTTTCATGCATTGGAGAAGGAAATGGCAACCCATTCCAGTGTTCTTGCCTGGAGAATCCCAGGGATGGTGGAGCCCAGTGGGCTGCCGTCTGTGGGGTCACACAGAGTCGGACACGACTGAAGTGACTTAGCAGCAGCAGCAGCATGGAGGCTTCACAAGGTATGTATGGTCTATTAATTCATTTCCCATTCCCTCTTCTCTCTAGAGGATGGGGTGGGGGTGGTAGGTAGAATGGAAAATTCCAAGCTTCTAATCATGCCTTGGTCTTTCTAGCAATAAGTTGCTAGAAAAGATCCCACAAAGAGTTGCTTTATTGGAACAAATTGTGCTCCTATCACTCAGAAATTCCCAGAGGTTTAGGAGCTCTGTGTCAGATGTTCCTAACACCACCATCACTCAGGAAATCACAAAGGTTTTCAGAGCTCTACGTTAGGAATGAGGCTCAAGAACCAAATATTAGGACAAAAGATGCAGTTACATGTTCACTCGGGAAATGACAAGGGTTTTAGAAGTTCTATGTCAGGAAGTAGGATGAAGACTAAACATACATATCTTGTTACCTCTCAGGAAAAGTCCAAGCAATGGAAATGGAAAGAGTAAGTTAGAGTAGCAGTTGGCAAGTTTTTTCTGCAAAAGGCCAAGTAGTAAATATTTTAGGCTTTGTGGACCATTTGATGTCCATAATAATGATTCATCTCTGCCACTGTAGCTTGGAGGCAGCCAGAGATAACACATAAACAAATGGGCATGGCTGTATCCCAATAAAACTTTGTTTATAAATGTAGCCTGCAGATTTTATTTGGCCCACTGCCATTTTTTGCTGACCCCTTAGTTAGAAGAAAGCTTCAGAAATAAAATTATAAAAATTTACAGGTTCTGCCCTATGTATCAGAAAATGGCGGTGCAGTTCTTAGAATTCTTTTCTCAACTAGGATGAGAGATCACGCTATTTTCTCACCTCCAACTCCCCACTGCTGGGCTAAAGAAACACTCCCAATGTCATTATCACAGGTCTTTGAAACAGAGCAAAAAAAGTGGACTGAGAATTGACTTATAAAAAATTGAGTGGTTAACAAAACAATGGAAACAGCCACATGGTCTGCCTGCAGAAAAGACTAAACTCAAATGAAAAAGTCTGGGTTTAAGGAGTAGAAAGTTAAAGCAGCCACTTAGTGACTGGGCTTCTTCAAAGCATTTGGAATGAAATGTCCACTGAATCATGGTTTCTGAAAACTACATCTCAGACTGACTCTCCTAAATTCTCACACATTTCTCAAGCAGGTATCTTGTGTGTACCTCCTTGCTAACTAGTCCCAGTTTTTCACTGTATCACCAATCCCAGGCATTAAATCATCCCTTTGCTAACCCCAGTCCTAGTCCTGGGGTAGTTTGGTGTTTCTGGCATTTTCAGCACTGAGTGAGGCCAACCCCACCATTGATGGGAGAAAACTTCTGGGACTTATTGCTGTCCTGAGAGTGAAGCCTTGGAGAAGCAAACAGGTGGTAGCTGACAGCACAGGCTCCTGACTCAGAAAAGCCCTGGTTTGGATCAAATGTGTATACATTTAGGGGCGTTCCTTAACCCCTCTGATCTTTAAGTGCTTCACCTGTAAACTGAGAATTTATAAAGTACCTTCTTCCCATGATGTAAATATAAAGACTAAATGAGGTGATATCTGAAGAGAACTTAACACAGCATACATTAAATGCTCAATAAACATGAGTAAACTACATTGGGCTTCCCTGGTGGCTCAGTGGTAAAGAATCTGCCTGCCAATGCAGGAGACGTGGGTTCGATCCCTGATCCAGGAAGATCCCCTGGAGAAGGAAATGGCAGCCCACTCCAGTATTCTTGCCTGGGAAATTCCATGGACAGANAACATGAGTAAACTACATTGGGCTTCCCTGGTGGCTCAGTGGTAAAGAATCTGCCTGCCAATGCAGGAGACGTGGGTTCGATCCCTGATCCAGGAAGATCCCCTGGAGAAGGAAATGGCAGCCCACTCCAGTATTCTTGCCTGGGAAATTCCATGGACAGAGGAGCTGGGCGGGCTACAGTCTATGTGGTCAACTGAACAACAACAACAGAATCTGAACTACTTTCTACTACTTTGGGACAGGCCTGGGTCAGGGAAGAGATTTTCCCCCTTCAGAGATTATGAATGATTCTTAGCTCATTGCTTAGCTCATTGGGTGAAATAGCAATGTCAGGAAAACACCTAATGGTATCAATCTGTGGCCAGGTGCTTTCCATGCCTTTCCTCATTTAATACTCATCAAAATCCTAGGGGAAAGGCCTTTCTCCATTTCTACTATGGGAAACCAAGGCTGAGATATGTTGTGGGGCATGTGGCAGTGACATAACTCATCACCACTACCTTGGACCCAAACCCAGGTGTTCACAGAATAAGTTTATTTTTTTCCCTACCTCATCAAGCAACTGTAATTACTTATGTATATGGCTTGTGTGTGCTTAGTTGCTCAGTCGTGTCTGATCCTTTGTCCATGGGATTTCCCGGGCAGGGATACTCGAGTGGGTTGCCATTTCCTTCTCCAGGAGATCTTCCCAACACAGGGATCAAACCCATGTCTCCTGCATTGGCAAGTGGATTCATTACCACTAGTGCCATATGGTGGAGAAGGCAATGGCACCCCCCTCCAGTACTCTTGCCTGGAAAATCCCATGGATGGAGGAGCCTGGTNTCCAGGAGATCTTCCCAACACAGGGATCAAACCCATGTCTCCTGCATTGGCAAGTGGATTCATTACCACTAGTGCCATATGGTGGAGAAGGCAATGGCACCCCCCTCCAGTACTCTTGCCTGGAAAATCCCATGGATGGAGGAGCCTGGTGGGCTGCAGTCCATGGAGTCTCTAAGAGTTGGACACGACTGAGTGACTTCACTTTCATTTTTCACTTTCATCCATTGGAGAAAGAAATGGCAACCCACTCCAGTGTTCTTGTCTGGAGAATCCTAGGGATGGGGGAGCCTGGTGGGCTTCCGTCCATGGGGTCGCACAGAGTCGGACACGACTGAAGCGACTCAGCAGCAGCAGCAGCAGCAGTGCCACATGGGAAGCCATGGATATGGCTTAGTGCCACAGCTTCTTATTGGTATTAACCCTTCCCTATACACTATAGAGTTTTGGATCTTGTAAACATCTCTCATAATATCCAACACAGTGTCTTATAAATGGCAGGGATTCTTACATTTTTTGAGTAAATGAATCTATTTCCTACCCATTTCTTCTTAGACACAAGATCCCTTCCCAGCTGTGGGTCCCCTAAAAGGACAATGATAAGCTGAGGCATGGAGTTCCAGCTTCTGTGAGTCTAGAGGCAGGGTGTGGGGGACCCTGCATGACTGGAACCCCGGCTACAGAAGACTGGAACCCAGTTCTGGACCTCTGTCTCTGTGTCTCCCCACGTTGAAGGAACAGTGTCCAACTACCCATCATTCCTTGCTCTCCCACCACTCTATTTATTGAGAGAAAGGCTTTCTGGAGTTGCCAGAAATCCTTTTGCTCTAATTTCCTGCCTGACATGAAGTGGGTGAATGGTTATCATTGAGGAAAAATAGAATTTGTAGCCAGGAGTGTCTGATGCACAGTTCTCCTGAGGTTCCCTGGTCAAATTTCTTGGCTAGATCATCAGACAGAATTTGGATGCTACCTGAACTTTTTTGCATGTTTACCCAGACCTCTGAACTCTTAGATCTTCTCTCACTGCAACTTACCACAAGGAAAGAAATAGATGAGAGTAGACAGAAGACAGAATTTAAGACAGAATTTATTTTAAAGAATAAATTGGAATTAAATGGTAATGATTTCCCTAGGCAAAGGCTTCTTTTGTAAAACAAATTGTCTTTGGCGGGATGACAAGAAAATCATGCCTTCATTTAATCCACTCTCCCCTCCTCATCCTTCGACTGGTCCCATAGGTTTACCTATAGCCCCCAGATGGCTGGGTCAGAACTCGAAGGCCCAAAGATGAATGGACTTTAAAAGATTCCCCTTGAAGCTTACCTGAGGCTGTGGTGATGGCCCCTTCACAGTGAAGGAGATATACTGGGTATCTCCAGAGACTTTAAAGGCATTGCCTTAAACCCTCGGGGAAGGCAATGGCACCCCACCCCAGTACTCTTGCCTGGAAAATCCAATGGATGGAGTAGCCTGGTGGGCTGCAGTCCATGGGGTTGCTAACAGTCGGACAGACTGAGTGACTTCACTTTCACTTTTCTCTTTCATGCATTGGAGAAGGAAATGGCAACCCACTCCAGTATTCTTGCCTGGAGAATCCCAGGGATGGGGGAGCCTGGTGGGCTGCCGTCTATGGGGTCACACAAGAGTCGGACACAACTGAAGTGACTTAGCAGCAGCAGCAGCAGCCTTAAACCCTGAGTTTGTAACTAGGGCCTCTTTTAGTTAGTATCTAAAACTGCAGGGTGCTCTGGGGTTTACCCTGTATACAGGTGTGTCCACACAGGTGGGGCAGGCAGAAAGCAGCCTAGGTGCCACAGGGGTGGTAAAGTGTCGAGTTCCTGACAGGGCCCACTGTGAGCTGGTTAAGAGTCAACAGTCAGTGATGGAGTTCAGAGCTTCGCTTCTGCATCAACACAGACCACGGGGAAAGTTCTCAGGACGGCCACCATTTTAACAAGGGGAAGGTCGGGTTTGGCGGTTTGTTTTGCTTTTTAAAGCAATGTTGAGGCTTGGGTTGGGTTGGAGGCCAGCAACTGGAGAGGGTACTGGATGGAGTCAAGGGCAACAGTAGGCAATCCATCTAGGGCTGGGGGAGGTTTTAATTTTCTCAACGTGTAAACAATGCACAGAAAGCCCATTTCACCACAGTTTGCACTTTGCTATTTGTTTGTTGATTTGTCAACTTTTGCGGGCACCTGTGTGGACTGGGTTCTGATTTCTAGACCTTGTATAGGAAAAAAAAATAGGGCTTCCCAGATGGCTCAGTGGTAAAGAATATGTTTGCCAATGCAGGAGACATGGGTTCGATCCCTGGGTCAGAAAGATCCCCTGGAGAAGGAAATGGCTTGCCTGAAAAATCCCATGAACAGAAGAGCCTGGTGAACTACAGTCCATGGGGTCACAGAGTCGGACACGACAGAGCGACACACAAGCACGTTGTCCTCTCTGTATGAACACAGAGCTTTATACCTAAGTCTCAGCTAACCCCCACTCCTGTGACCTACAGGAAGCCCCTGCTGATCCTGACTGTGCTAATAAAGTGGATGCTTGTGCTGGAAGTAATTAAATGCGATTGTCAGATCTCCAAGGGCTGAAACGCTATCTCTTGCCAGGGCAAGAGTAATAGCATAGCTCCTTTGTTGGGGACATAATGAAAGAAATGGGAGAGAAGAAAGCCCCTTGTCAGCAGCACAAATCACTTGGATGTACCTGGGATTTCATATAAGTGTATTTTGATGGCTCATTATGTTGGGAAGAATGTTTCCTTATCTTCAAGACTATTCAGCAGAACAGAGGAAATAATCCCAGTGTGACATTTATTTATCTTGATGTGGGGCCTTAATAGTCACAATGGGAGCTCTGTGTGGACCAGAGTGTCATGCACACACCAGTTTCTTTAGTCATTCTTTGCTTTTACCTGGATAACTTATGTAGGTGGATCTGGAACTGGTCGAAATGGTCACCTTGCAGAAAGGCACACCTGAGGACCATCATCCAAGACTGATCCTTTTCAAAGGACTGAGGCTCTGAAAATAACATTTCAATCCCCCAATAAGAGATTTTCCCCACTTCCCATTTGAGATGGGATGGCAGGTAATGGGAAAGTAATTTCCACTGTAAAAGAAGTCTGGGAAACCCTAGGTGGAAGCAAGAAGCTGAGAGTGCTTTACTCTAGGCCAGCTCAGAATCTTGATATGCTGATGTAATTCTGCAAGAAGGCAAGAGAATGCATTAGAGAGGCTTTCCCAGACTAGGCTCTTCTTAAGGATGAAGCCGTTTGCAGGATTAGTGTTCCACGGGATGGAACTTTAAGACGTGATATTTATAGAATAACATTTCCCCCTGCCGCTTGGCAATGGGCTATGGGTCCTTTCCTAAAGGTCAGACTTTTATTTTGGCCACTTTTCTCTAAAAAATAGACTTTTAAGAATTTCTCTGGTGGTCCAGTGGTTAAGAACCCACCTTGCAAGGCAGGGGACTCAAGTTTGATACCTGATCGGGGAACTAAGATCCCACATGCAGTGGAGTAACTAAGCCCGTGCATCACTACTGAGACTCATGTTGAATGAAAGTTCTCCCCAATGCAATGAAGATTCTGTGAGCCACAACTAGACCCAACACAGCCAAATACATAAATATTTAAAAGAATAGATTTTAGAACTATTCAGACTTGATCAGATCAGTTATATTCCTAGGTCTTCAAAATAGTCTCAGTAACCATCCTGGTTAATGGCTGGAGATCAAAGATGATTTGCATTGACCACAGGTCTCACCTGTCTCTTTCTATCATCCCCTCAAGCTGTCAGAGGCCAAACCTGGCTTCACGGAGTACATGTCAGCATATCTGGACACTGGGATCTCGGTGATTCCCATCATCACCACTCTCAGGAGATGCTCTTTATTACACTGTGATGCTTTGAGTTAGGACGGTGACACATTTTAGGAAAATGGTTTCCCTAGGAAACGGCTGGCCCCATTCTTTTTATTCTTTTCCAATTTTTTTTCTCTTAAATATTTCTACCTCTGCTGACCACTTTAATCCAAATAGCTCCTCTCTTTTTCTGCTTGAAGATTGGCTTGCAGGATACCAGCTGTAAAGTCTGAATGGGCTTTGCACCTCAACCCTTATCATCATGGTTGAGGGCTGGCAAAGTATACATATGGTTTCATTTGGATGATCCATGTATATCTGACTTTTAGAATACCTGGCCAATACTACCTACAGGGAAGGCGGGGAGCATGAGGGATGATTAGGGTACAGTGGCTCTGCCCCGGGTCTATGTTCCTGCGCTGTCAATGATGTGGCTGCACTCCTGGGTCATGATCACTGCCAGCTCCTCACAATCACAAGGAAGCCTTTATTCAGCTCAGATCACCACTGTCCAAGGGAAAGCCAGCCTAACCTTCCATAGTCACTTTGAATAATGAAAGTCAAGCTCATCACTTTCTAGGCCTTTCTATGTGACCCAGACAGGATTTCACAGACAGTCCTGTGCAGTTTTGAGTTTTTGGTGCTGAATCAAACCACTTCCCTCTCACTCTTCCCTCTGCCCCTCCTCTGTCAAATCTGTGTCACCAGTTTCTCAAATTCCATCTAAAAAAAAAAAAAAATTTACAGTGGGTTCTGTTTTCTTAGTTGGACCCTGGCTAATACAGGAACCCAGAAAGTAAGCTACTTAGACTCAATATCTACCCGGCACTCTTCACCTCTCTCCTCTAAGAAGAGCCGTGCACAGAAGACACAGGTGAAGTCTGGATGATGGCTGTGGTGCAGCCCACCGTCAATACAATAAAGTCAGCCACCTGGAAATAGAAATGCCTGGCATCTGTCTATTGTGAGTCCATTCCTCCTACTAGATGGAGCAATTAATCATCCATCCATCCATCCACCCATCATATTTTAGAGAACGCTTCTGCCTGCAGAAAACATTGCTAGAGATACAATTAAGGTGAAGCAGGATGCGGGCTATGAAAAGCACAGAAGCATCCTTCGAGCTTAATGTAAAAATTCTCCACACCAGCTGTGTAGGGATATGAGTGTGCAGAAGCAGAGTGTGGCGATCACCAGCTGGACCTCTCTGCTCCAATGCCCCCAGGAAACTGACTATAAGGGATCAATAGCTCTGTTTGGAGGTTTGGTGGGTTGTTAAAAACATGCACTCCAGGACAAGATGAGGAAAAATAGCATTCTGTATTTTGTCTGCTGCCAAAATGTTTCCACTCTGTTATCAACTCAGATATAACCTCTTAAGTCCATCAGCCTTGACCTCTCAGGGCCTCAGCATAGAATGGGCAGGTGACAAGTCAACTGTGGTGCACAACAAGAAGATTTTCACAAAGCCCTGTTTCTGAAAATGAAATAGGGGGGGAAACGCATGCTGGCTTCCTTGGAAGTTCAGATGGAAAAGAATTTGCCTGCAATGCAGGAGACCCGGGTTTGGTCCCTGGGTCAGGAAGATCCCTTGGAGAAAGGAATAGCTACCCACTCCAGTATTCTTGCCTGGAGAATTCTATGGACAGAGGAGCCTGGTAGGTTACAGTCCATGGGGTCGCAAAGAGTCAGACACGACTTAGTAACTAACACTTGCCCACAGAACAAGAATCCTCTTCATTGATGACCTCATAGTTGCCCCCACAATGAAGATGGTGCCATGCCAGGAGCTCCACACACGTGGTCTGATTATGTCCCCACAACTACAAGATAAGCATTTGTTAATTCCAATTTTACAGATGAAGAGTTTAAACCCAGGTATATTTCTATAATCTGATCCAGAACATGAAACTTCAAAGTGGTGGAGTTGGGAGCCACACCCATGCCCACTTTCTAGCTCAGAGAATTCCCGTGGCTCTTCCCCAGGCTACTTTTCAGTAACGTTTGAATTTTCATGTGCATATCCTGGGTTTCTAGGTCACATACCCACAGTGGGGCTGAAAGGCAAGCTAAGTGACTTTCATGGGGTCAGAGCCAAAAAGGATGAGGGAAGGGAAAATCAGTGCTGGAAAAAAAAAGCCCATTAGCAACAGAATGGGGACATGGGGCCCTCAGTAGCTTTGGGGCACCTGACTCAGCTCCTTCTTTTTTATGGGGACAATTATGAGTTCAGGTCATGCGTAAGGGAGCAGTGGGAGACAGCAAAGACCTATGTCCCATCTCAAAACTTTCCTGGAAGAGGGCTTCACATTATCAAGGAGCTGATGCTGCTGGAAAGCCAGTGTGATGGTGGAGGACATGGACTTGCCCCACACCAGCCATGTAAAGTTAAGAGAGCTGCTTAAATTCTCTGAGCCTTAGTGCCATGTCTGTAAACGAGGCTACCAGAAATTCTCCCATTATAGATTTGTTGTGAGCATTAAAGGAGGGAATATTTGTAAAACACTTAGTGCCTGCACAGTGATGCTATTTAAGGGTTACTGCTATTCTTATCATTATTTTTTCTTATGTTCTCAGGTGGCCACAGAGCACAGATGCTCTCCGTTGTGGATACAATGGAGCTCCTTCAAAAATGCCAATGACTCAACAGTGACTGATATGGCCAAGGCATGCTTGACCTCTGGACCCTGCTGCAGACCTCAAGTAATAGCAATCCTGAGAAAGAAAGTATCCCCAAATGCTTATCTGGTGACCAGGATAGTCTTTAGGCCCAACACTACTTTGGGGGCCTAGATGTGCTCGAGGAACTTCTGGCTTTGAACTCTAAGTGATGGCCATATATTCTTCTTGAGGTCTTACGGGTGCAGGTGAGCTTGACACACATCTCACGGTTCTCCTGCAAATCCAGTGGAGAGAGGTAAACTGACTCCGGAGAAGAGGTTAGAGACAGGGGTGAGGGCAAGCATGCCACACACACACACGCACATGCACGCCCACACCCCTCCTGTCTGTGACTCACTCATGTCCGCTGAAGATGGTCACCTTCATCCTTTTCGGTGACTTGCCCTCTTTTTACAACGTGCATCTGAATCCAGATCTTTCACTGCTTCGACTCACCTCTCGCTCTGCATTTCTTTAACTAGAGATGAGAATCAGCTCGAGACAGCATTTTGGTAGAGGGAAGAAAAGGAACCCGAATGAGAAAATGTCTTGAGACAAAATCTATTTCTCTGCATCTTTAAGGGCTTTGGAGCTTCAATTTCAGGTTGACATTCTCAACTGTATCTATGAGAACACCAGCGAGGAAACAGGATGATCCTGCATTGCTGAAGCCCTTTCACAAGGCAGCTGAGGAGACCATTTATCATATTTATCTATTGCGATGTGGCAGCTGACAGTGGGGCCTGTGTTGGGCTCACTCTCTGCTCCAGTCAGTACTTGGCTCTGGTTTAGAGGCCTCTGCCTCTGGTTTAGAGGCCTCTGCCTCACTGACCTATGCCCCCAGCTCCTCCTCTGTCCCGGGGGCTCCAGCTTGTGTCAGGTGACCACCCCTCTGAGACTCAGCAACCGTGATGATGGATGATGAGCAGTCTGCAGCTGGGCAGTGGTTAGATGACATCACCCAGTTTCATCCACTGTTTCCCCAAAAGGAAGTGGGTCAAGAGTATCGCAGCAGAAAGGTCATGGGTGGCTCAGTCCTAGGCTGAGGCCCTTGAAGTGGAAAGGATGACCTATGGGCAGGACCGAGACCCCATCACAGGCCACTGCCAAGAGTCTGAGCCCTCCTATAAACCAAGGCCAGCAGGAGCTCCCATGCTAGCCTCTGTTGCCTCATCTGTAAAATGGACACTGGAACATCTGGAAACAGCATTAGTCTTTCTACCTGCAGAGTGAATCTGCAAAGAAGCTAAAGTTTAGAACAAATTCAGGCTATCAGATTGCATGAGTCTTGGAAATTCCACCCTCATGAGTATCATCTTTGGATTCAGCAGTGGGGAGCCTAGTTATAGTCTTTTTCAGAACTCACACAAAAAGCCTGGCTCATTTACTCACAGCAAGACAAAGTGACAGAGATGGGTAGAATTTGCAATGAACTGATCACCAGCACATGGCAGGGAGGGGGAGAAGGGTGGGGTGTGGATCTTTCATGAAGTGACGGGGGTTCAGTGGGTGGGTGGAGCACCGCTTCAGGGAAACTAGAGGAGCTGGTGTATTTGCTTTTGACTACTGAGTAGCAAGTAATCCCCAGACTTAGGTTTAAAACAAAATTATCACATATTCTTTTTCATGGTTCCTGTTGATCAGGAGATTCAAGACTAGCTTGGCTGGTAGTTCTGGCTAAAGGTCTGTCGTGAGGGCAAGGTCATGACCAAAGCTGTCACTTAAAGGCTTGTCCAGACTTCTGGGCCCTGCTTCCAAGATGCTCCACTCGCTGGCCACAAACAGGTGCTGGCTCTTAGTGGAAAGCTCTGGTTTGCCTCCATGTGGCCCCTTGCAAGGGGTGCTCTTGAGTGCGTTCTGGGCAAAGCAGTTAGCTTCCCAGCTCAGTGCTAGATCTAAGAGTAAAAGGCAAGAGTGTCAGAAGCCACACCCATTCTTACTTCAGCTTCAGTCTGTGGCCATTCCTGGCTCACTGGGGGAGAACTCACGAGGGGGTGAAGGGCAGGGAGGGAGGGAGCATCCATGGGGACCATCCTGGAAGCTGGCTACCCCAGCTGGGGGAAGTGCTGTTTGGAAAGCCAACTAAACTAGACTTGGAAACGAATGTGGAGGGGGAAGGACAGAGAGGAGCAGACAGATATCAGAACAGGAACTTGGGGCCCAGAACCCAAGCCTCGGGCCAGCCTGTTCAGACTGGAAAGCCTACCATGAATCCATGCAGAGAGACACATTTCCATAGGGAGGCTGCAAACGAGGGGCTGACTCAGGTCGCAGCACTGGCTGGACCCAGGTTAGGCTACCTGTGAGGGGATTTGTGAACCAGACAGAGTCCTTCGTTCATCTCTGGACCTGGCTTGTCTAGGAGGACTGGAGGCAGAGCCCCCTAGGTGAGGCAGAAACTGTCCAAGAGCCTCCCTCCTCAAGTTAGGATGGCACTTGGGAGCAGAATGGACGACTGTGCTGGGAGAATGGTGAACGCAGAGGCTGGGAGGTGGCAGAGTTGCTGGTGCTATCTGTCCAGTGGCTGGGCACTGAGCTATGCCCTGTGTCCCGAGGACGGACAAGATTTCCTGTGACTGGCTTTGGTTTTCAACTGTGTGAACAGACGCTGTGAGAGAGAGAGAGCTCAGAAGGTTTGAGAGCAAACGTGGACCCAGCAACCCAATGGACCTTTTTATGTGCCTCTCCCCCTCAGCCCATGCGATTAGTCACAAAATAGTCCCCCTTACATTTCTACCCATGCGGATGACACCACCCTAATGGCAGAAAGCCAAGAGGAACTGAAGAGCCTCTTGATTAAGTTGAAAGAGGAGAGTGAAAAAGCTGGCTGAAAACTCAACATCACATCACTTCATGGGAAATATATGGGGAAACAATGGAAACAGTGACAGACTTTATTTTCTTGGGCTCCCAAAACACTGCAGATGGTGACTGAAACCATGAAATTAGAAGATGCTTGCTCCTTGGAAGAAAAGCTATGACCAACTTAGCATATTAAAAAGCAGAGACATTACTTTACTGACAAAGGTCTGTCTAGTCAAAGCTATGGTTTTTCCAGTAGTCATGTATGGATGTGGAAGTTGGATCACAAAGAAGGCTGAGTGCCGAAGAATTGATGCCTTTGAACTGTGGTGTTGGAGAAGACTCTTGAGAGTCCCTTGGACTGCAAGAAGATCAAACCAGTCAATCCTAAAGTAAATCAATCATGAATATTTATTGGAAGGACTGATGCTGAAGTTGAAAGTCCCATACTTTGGCCACCTGATGTGAAAAGCTGACTCATTGGAAAAGACCTTGATGTTGTGAAAGATTGAGGGCAGGAGGAGAAGGGGATGACAGAGGATGACATGGTTGATTGGCATCACCCATTCAATGGACATGAGTTTGAGCAAGCTCTGAGTGTTGGTTATGGATAGGGAGGCCTGGTGTGCTATAGTCCATGGGGTTGCAGACAGTCAGACATGACTTAACAAATGAACAACAACAGCATTTCTACCCAAATCTCAACTTTCCAAAGTCCTTTCAACATTACCTCCTTTGGTTCTAAGTTGTTGTTCAGTCACTCAGTCATGTCTGAATCTTTGCCATCCCTTGGGCTGAAGCATGCCAGGATTTCCTGTCCTTCACCATCTCTCAGAGTTTGCTCAAACTCATGTTCATTGAGTCGATGATGCCATCCAACCATCTCATCCTCTGATACCCCTTTCTCCTCTTCCCCTCAATCTTTCCCAGCATCAGGGTCTTTTCTAGTGAGTCAGCTCTTCACATCGGGTGACCACAAGACTGGAGCTTCAGCTGCAGCATAAGTACTTCCAATGAATAGTCAAGGTACTCAAAGCACAATTCAAAGCCCAAGGGGAGTTGTCATCACTGATATCACGAAAGATATGAGAAAACAGAGGCAACCAGAGGCAAGAAGCTGTGACCAAACTCACCTGGGTGAGGTTAATGCTCTGACCTTGGTCCATGCACCCCTGGACATGGCATCAGCAGAGCAACCCCACAGATGAAATGCTGTATACCACAGATTCCTGGGTAAAAGGATGAATCTGGGACCCCCAAACAATGAGGAATGATCCCAACACTTGCAACAAGACATGGGACTCCCAACCCTGCTGGTACACATTTTTACAAAAAAATTTTTTTTAAGATGTACATCAGCATCCTTCTCTTGGTATGAATCCTAGACACAAGCTCACTCTGCTTCTAGTTTTGAGCATGACAAATCTCTCTAGTAGGTTTCCTTTAAATTTCCTAAATTGATGATTCCCATGCTATCAACTTACTTGCCTACCATCTGCACTTGACCTTTCCAGCAGTCACAAAAGGCAGAGTGGGAAACTCACTGGGCTTAGGTGTCTTGAGGCTTCCCTCAGCGGTAAAGAATTTACCTGAAATGCAGGAGATGCAGGAGATTCAGTTTCAATCCCTGGGTCAGGAAGATCCACTGGAGGAGGAAATGGCAACCCACTGCAGTATTCTTGCCTGGAAAATCCCATGGACAGAGAGTCTTTCAGGGTACAGTCCAAAGGATTGCGAACAGTCAGACATGACTGAGCAACTGAGCACTCAAGCATGCTAGGTGTCTTATGAGCCAAGGTCCTTTCCAGCCTTAGATGATGAATGAACCAGGTCATCAGCGCAGCAGGTACTCTGGTTAGTGTTCAGTGAAGGCAGACATGTTTGTAAGAGTGCATCCATTTCAAGGGGGACCTTGCCAAGCAAGCAATATCTGCCTTCTTTGTGAAAGTAAGGTTTGTAAGTAAAGAGAAGAGGTGAGTGCTGTCAGGTTGGACTACCCCCCCACCCCTGCATGGGGGATGGAGAGTGATAATTCTCTGGTGCTTCCTCTCCATACGGTAATCTTAGGCTCCCTGGCTTCTTGGCTGTAGGGGAAATCATGTACTAGGGTGATGGGAAACATCTCAGTTCAGTTCAGTCACTCAGATGCCATCTAACCATCTCATCCTCTGTCATCCCCTTCTCCTCCTGACTTCAGTCTTTCCCAGCATCAGGGTCTTTTCCAATGAGTCAGCTCTTCACATCAGGTGGCCAAAGTATTGGGGTTTCAGCTTCAACATCAGTCCTTCCTAGCCTTATTGGAATGCCTACTCCATCCAGATATCAAGCTTGTGTCCCTTGCAGAACACTTCTGTGGGGCAGGCTCTCTTAGCAACATGAAGAGATGAAGAGACAGTCAACTGAAGGCAAAATCATTTCCCCAGGATCCCACCACTCACCAGTTTCTAGAGCTGGGGTTTGAATGTAAGCTTCATGTAAGCTTTGTTCCTAGTTTCTCTGACTGCGTTATCACCCTGGGAAGGAGATATGAAGTCTTCCAATGAAATAGCTTTCCCCTTGTAGAAATTAATACAACAATGTAGCAATAAAATGTTCTGGAAAGGTGATTTTGTCCTGCCAAGTTGCCCTGATACTCAGGGCTAGGAGAGGGGTGGGTTTCCTAGAGGTGGTGGCCAGGCAGCAAGAAGGGACCATGTTTGCTTAAGATGCTGCTGGCACCTCAGGGTGGTCTAGCACGTCTAGGGGAGGGATCTGAGAGTCAGCCTCTTGTGGTGTGGGCAAATTTTTTAAATTATAAAAATGTCTGTAGGTCTGGTTTCAGCCTGACTTAGTAATTTGCTTATATAACCTCTGTGCCTCCTCTTGGTGGCCCAAAGGGCCCCTGGATCAAGAGTTTTATGAACATCCTGCTGTGTTTAGTCTGTTGTACCTGAGAGTATCTATTTCACTAACCCAGATGGTGCTGTTACCACACACATATCCTGAAAGGGCAGGGATTGTATTAACAAGTATAACCAGTAAAACCACAGCATTTTGATTTAGCAAAAGGGTCTGGCACTGGAAGCAGGTAAATCCCCGTCTGCCCACACACCCAGTGCTCTCCACCCTTTTATGAAGTTAGAGTCTCAAGCTGTGCACTTCTCTCTGCTTCTAGGGGTCAAACAGGGCATGAGGGGAGCCCACAGGGCTCATACTCATACCTGGACTATGTGTGGGCTTTGCTGTTTCCTTAATGGCAGGAGAAGCCATAATTGCTGGATTTTCCCTTCTCTTTTTCGGTTGGTTCTCCTTCTTCTTTAGAGAATTGTGGTATTCCTGGACCACACTTTCCAAACGGGCCCCTGAAGGCCAGTTCTAGGGTGTATTCCTCACCAGAAATACAATATGTTTCTGATTATTGATAAGAAAGGTGAGGAGGCCCCACTGGTTTCCATGAAAACAGTGTAATGTTTCAAGCTCTTCTCTTGTACTTTTCTGCCCACTTCCATTCTGCCACCCTCCAGAAGCACGTGAACCCATTACAAAAGTTGAAAAGTCATTAACTAATTAGTTTTTAAAGTCTATTGTTTTTTCTGTAACAAGCCATTGTGGATAAAAGGCTTCTTTGCCCTACATGAGGTTGCCTGTTGACTTGAATGCTTAAGCACATCTTCAGAGAGTCACAATGCACTAGCATCTTGACTGTACAAGCAGTCTTTTTAGGCACCCGAGAGGGAGGCCTGCAATGTGGTCCTCCTTTCGAGGCTCAGAACAAAGAGGTCTTTAGCTCACCAGCTGCTGGCAATATCAGTGAAAGTGAAAACAGCTCAGTCGTGTCGACTCTTGGCAACCCCATGGACTATACATTCCATGGAATTCTCCAGGCCAGAATACTGGAGTTGGTAGCCTTTCCCCTCTCCAGGGGATCTTCCCAACCCAGGAATCTAACCAGGTCACCCACATTGCATCTTTACCAGCTGAGCCACCAGGGAAGCCCAAGAATACTGGAGTGGGTAGCTGGCCCTTCTTCAGCAGATCTTCCCCACCCAGGAATCGAACTGGGATCTCTGCATTGCAGGTGGATTCTTTACCAACTGAGCCAGCAGGGAAGCCTGACAATGTCAAGGGTTCCCAAATGAGTGCTGAGAATGGTATAAGGACTGTCAGACTGTCGAGACTGTTTTATGT
Source organism: Oreotragus oreotragus (assembly GCA_006410675.1). Taxonomy (NCBI): domain Eukaryota; kingdom Metazoa; phylum Chordata; class Mammalia; order Artiodactyla; family Bovidae; genus Oreotragus; species Oreotragus oreotragus. The sequence continues at coordinate 348,892 of SJYX01002984.1, read as the reverse complement.
TTGTGAGTATTTTGCGTTTAAATATGAGTTTGTGTTTATCATTTCGTGTGGTGCTCACAAAAAAATCCCTAAAGTTGATGTGGTATTTTATCATTTTGCAGAGGTGTTTCTCAGATGTTGCATGGTTTGCTAAAGGTGCACATAAAGTGAATGGTAGAGTTGGATCAGGCACCAGGATTTCTTCCTCAGTAAGTTGATGTTCTTCCAAGGAGCCCTGCCTACTTGCCTTTCTTATTGGAAGCTACATCAGTCACTTAATTTAGGGGTCAAAAATGGCTCTAAGTGAAAATATATGTTCACAGGAAAACCTGTAAATGAGCGTGCATAGTAGGAAAGAGCAACCTGATCCAGTATTCTTGCCTGGAAAATTCCACAAACAGAGGAGACCAGTGGGCTTCAGCTCGTAGGGTCACAAAGAGTTCAGTCAGACATGACTGAACAACTGAACACAGCACAAGAGCAGTATCTTTATAACCAAAACCAGAAAACAACCCAATGTCTACCAACAGATGAATGGATATGAGATATATTCATAGGATGAAATATTATTTGGTCATCAAAAGGTCAGTCATTCAGTCACTCAGTCGTGTCCGACTCTTTGTGACCCCATGAACTGCAGCACGCCAGGCCTCCCTGTCCATCACCAACTGCCTCAGTTCACTCAAACTCATGTCCATCGAGTTGGTGATGTCATGCAGCCATCTCACCCTCTGTCATCCCCTTCTCCTCCTGCCCCCAATCCCTCCCAGCATCAGAGTCTTTTCCAGTGAGTCAACTGTTCACACGAGGTGGCTGAAATATTGGAGTTTCAGCTTTAGCATCATTCCTTCCAAAGAAATCCCAGGGCTGATCTCCTTCAAAATGGACTGGTTGGATCTCCTTGCAAAAGTATGAAATACTTCAATTTATGCTCAAAGTGGATAAACCCTGAAAAAATTATACTAAGTGAAAGAAACCCATCACGAAAGGCCACATACTGTGTGATGCCCTTATATGAAAGTTCAGAGTAGGCAAATTTATAAAGAAGAGAAGTAGATCAGTGTTTGTTCTAGGACTTGGGACTGGAAGGGCCTTTGGCAGGTGTCTTCTAGTGGGTATGGACTTCTTTTAAGAATGATGAAAGTGTCTTAAATTTGGTTTTGGTGGTGATTTGAATATATAAAACTTATTGTCTTGCATACTAAAAGGGTGAATTGCATGGTGTGCAAACTATATTTCAATAGATTGTTATTAAAAGCAGTTGTAAATTCCTCTGGCCATGGGTCCTTTCAGGGTTCCAAAGCTTCTGGCTACTCTGATCTTCTGTCATGGTGATAAATTCCCCCAACTCTTTGTCTGCTTCAATTTGTGCAGGTGAAATCAGGCACCTTCATAGTCCCAAATACAAACAGCTAGAAATAACTTCTCTGTGTCTCACATAGGAATGTACATTCAGCTCACCTGATGATCTTGATAAAATATGGATTATGATCCAGCAGTTCCAGGACATAGCTGACATGCTGCACTTCTAGCAAGCTTCCAAGTGATGCTAAGGCTGATGCTGGAGATCATGCTTTCGGAAGCAAGGGTGTCAACCACATAACCAAATAGTGGAAATATTTACTTTTCAACCACTGACTTTGCCCCACAAAGATGCAGCCTTTGATTCCAAAATACCACCCTGTGCAATTGAATCAAATATCAGAATCTTTTTCTACTCTCCATCCAGTTGTGAGGACCTTATGAAGAAGACTACTAACCATTCAGAACACATTTATCTTTGTGGAAAACACCTACCAAAATATTTGAATATTTTTTCTTTGAACTAATCAAATTAGCTATCTGTTTCTATGTGGTAGGGAAAACCCCACATTGTCCTAAGTTTGTGCCTCTTTAATTATGAGTCTACATTTTAAAATTTCAAGATCCATTTCTGTCTTCAAAACACCAAAAAAAAAAAAAAAAAGGCTTAGAAAAGCTCCTCAGAAGGAGAAGAAAAAAAAGAGAAGGATTATGAACTTTTCAATGGGTTGTGGTAGAATTATGTACATAGATTCATTTTTATTTAATAAGCCTCTGTTAACATGGGGGCTTCCCCGGTGGCTCAGCAGTGGAGAATTCTGCAATGCAGGAGATACAGGAGACATGGATTTGATCCCTTGGTCTGGAAGATCCCTTAGAGGAGGAAATGGAAACCCATTCCAGTATTCTTGCCTGGAGAATTTCATGGACAGAGGAGCCTGGCGGGCTATAGTCTATAGGGTCACAAAAGCATCAGACATGACTTAGAGACTGAACAGCAAGAACAGCAAATAATAGTTTAGAAAAGTTTCTTTCAGATGTGTTACTTACTCATAAAGTTGCCAAGAGTTGGACAGGACTGATGCAACTTAGCCTGCGCCCACGCACTGTTAACACGGCTGCAATATGCTACCTGCTATGGCTACCCAGCAGAATGGCAGGTATTTAAGATCAGAAGACACTCTCTGTGCTCCTAGAGGGGCCTGGTTCCTGATGGGGAGAAAGACAAGCTTACCAAGAAAAGCAAGAAAGAATGAGGAAGGAGAGACACATTTGGGGCAGAGAGCGTGCTTTTTGGCTGCTGTCACTGTGTGACTGGTTTACTTTCTCTCTTCTCTCCAGATTTTGCTGATGTTGCTTAAGAATCCTGGACATCCTCTTAACCCAAATAACACTTGCATTTACATGGGCTTTGCTAAAGACGCACAAAGGAAATGGCAGCGCTAGCATTAAGCTCATGGCTGGTAAGTCGCTTTAGTCGTGTCTGACTCTGTGCGACCCCATAGATGGCAGCCCACCAGGCTCCACCGTCCCTGGGATTCTCCAGGCAAGAACACTGGAGTGGGTTGCCATTTCTAAGCTCATGGAACCCTGCTTAAAAGCAGCCCTTCATCGTCCTCAGGCAGGCTGGGATCCTAGGCTCCAGGCTCTGCAGATTTTGATAAAGGGAAACTGACTGGGTTCCAAACCTTAGAAGTGCTGTGGATGTGGTACAAAAAAAAATTTCAGGTTGAAATTCCATTTCTGCCAAGGCTTAAGATGGCCGACAGCCTGGCTCTGTATACCTGCTGGGCTTTGATTTCATCTCTAATATCAAGATGATTATAATAACTTCTTCACAGGAATGAAGCAAGGAGGAAATGGGCTAAAATATAGAGAAGAGCTTCATGTGCTGGAAAGCATGACGGACTTTTTCTTCCCCCTACATACACAAGGCTCACGTGCCCCTCTCCTCCCCTCAGATCTAGCAAAGCTCACCTACCATCCAGACACTGTCTCAAAGCTGTTTCAGGGTGATTCTTGACGAATTAAGTGAATGTGGGGTTTTCCTAATGACTGTGCACTGTGACTATGATCAGGGAACTTAAGTCTGATAAGGGGACTTAATTTTCTGGGACTCTGTTTCTGCAGCTCTAAAATAAAGGTATTGCATTTTGAAATTCTCTCTGCTAGAGAAATTCCCACCCAACAGCAGGCAGAATTTCTATTTGGGGCCCTATATTTTATCTTCCACATGAAAAAATTGTCTGCAGTTCATTTTTTTCTTCCCTGGATTTTTGAGTCTGAGTCCTTATTTCCCACCAGCTGGGAAAATAAAAGTTTGAAAACACCTTGATAACTCTGTTTGGTTAACCACCGGCTCTTTTTCATCATCCTTATTGCCTGGGGGCCTGATTCTACTGCAGGTCCTCCACCACCCCCTTCCTAAGGAGTACATGTGTGTGTGTTAGTCATTCAGTCGTGTCTGACTCTTTGTGACCCCATGGACTGCATCCCTCCAGGGTCTTCTGTCCATGGGATTCTCCAGGCAAGAATACTGCCATGGGTTGCAATTTGCTTCTCCAGGGCATCTTCCTGACCCAGAGATCAAACCCCACATCTTTGTCTCCTGTGTTGGCAGGCGGATTCTTTAGCACTGAGCCACCTGAGAGCAGGGACCACGTATCAGCCCCAACTTTTGAGCTTTTAAAGCTAATCCATGCAGGTATTCTAATTCCTGTTATCTCCAACCAAATAACAAACCAGAAACTGGACAAACTCTTGACATTAAAAATACCACTTTTAAATACGATTGATAAAATATTGACTGAGCCAGGAGGGACCTCAACTGATAAAAGTTCGTGAGCATTTCCAGCAAGGCTGCTGTTGAGAAGACATTTTTTTAAAAACTCAACCTTAATTAACCCCACCCCAAACTTACTGTATAAATTCTCTTCTCCAGAAGGTGAGACAAGTATACATAATATACATGCAAATATATGTGCTATGTAAATTATTCCCAGGTCTCATTTGATAGATGTAGGCTATAAATCTACATTCAGGATGAAGAGATATACCAATAATTACTTCTCTAGTGTTAGATATTTGCAAAGGGACTTGCAGCTATTTATTACATGGTTCTTCCTCTACATAGAACAGTATTCTTCTTGATAAGAGAGAGCAGAGAATGAAGTCAGGTCTGTTTAGAAAGCTTAGAAAGATGACTTTGCTGTCTTCTAAGTTTTAACTGCATGTTGCTGTCATCGTTTATTCATTAAGCCAAGTCTGACCCTTTTGCACCCCCATGGACTGTGGCTTGCCAGGCTTCTCTGTCCATAGAATTTTCCAGGCAAGAATACTGGAGTGGGTTGACATTTTCTTCTCCAGGGGATTTTCTCAACCCAAGGATCAAACTTGAGTCTCCTGCATTGCAGGCAGTTTACTTATCAATTAGCCATAGCTTGGACCAAAGTGTTCTCTCTTGACATAAGGCTACAACCACTTCCTAGACTCTTTTCTGTGAGAATGCCCTTAATTTGGGGGGAGAGTGGGGAGTCCAAATAGTAAATGTTTGGATTTGGAGACCAAGATCTTGGCCCTACTACCTCACTAACTAGCTGTGTGATCTCAGTCAGGTTACTCCACTGCTTCTGGCCTCTGAGATCTTTGTCACACAAGAGTGATAGCTCCTAATATATCAGAATATAACAAGATTTCTTGTGGGAATAAAATAATGGGCAGAAAAACGTTTTGAAGATATTGAAAGTCCATAAGGTGGTGTTATTACTGTTATTCAAATAAACAGCTTTTTCCATCTCATGCTGTCGGAAAGTGAAAATTCCTTGGTCAGCTTCCCCGATCAAGATTTTAATCATTCACTTTGCCTTGCCCCACAATTTCTTTAGAGGTTTCAACTTCTTCTTCTTTTTTTTAAGACCAAAACAAGATAGCATAGTGGTTGAGATGACTAATTCTGGATTCAGATGGCAAGCATTTAAATTCTGGCTTAATTAAGACATCAAGCTCTGGTCATGATGAAGTGACTATTACTGAACTAGACTTACTTCTGTAAAAAAATATAAAACAGGACAAAATATATGAGAGCTTTTTTCAGTCATTGAACAATACAATATATTTGCCAGAGTCTGATCCCTGAGAAAAGACAAACTCACAAGGTGAAAGTCACTTTGGCCCCAGCTCTCTACTTACGGTACAGCACAGAGAGACAGCATAAAAGCAGATTACAGAGGAGTCTCTTGGCTAAAGGTAAGCACCTGAAGCTTTTCAAGGGCCTGAAATCAGTGGGACAGGACACAGGAGAGAAGGAAGGTGTGAAGAGAAGATTATAACTTTATTTGGAGGTTCCCTATGAGTTCTTAGGTGAGGAATGGGCTGAACTTGCACAGAAGGAAACAAAAGGAGACTTAAATAATAGCCACTATAGGGTTGTAAGCAGAACAGAGGTACTTGTGGTCCAGTCCTACTGGCAGATGTTGGATACCAACATCTTAGGCTTTCCTATCAGCATAACCAGCTGAAATCCTAGGAAAAATACATACAGATGTAAAGAAAATGCCCTAGAATAAAACCTATTCTATAAAAAAATTTTGAAGCCAAGCCTTGAGAAGGTCTGCATGGAAGACAAGGTTAGTAGTTTGAGACCCACCAAGATAAAAGCCTGGAAAACATTTTGATCTTTTTATAGATTTTCCCTAATAAGGGGCTTCCCTGGTAGCTCAGCTGGTAAAGAATCCACCTGCAATTCAGGAGACTCCAGTTTGATTCCTAGGGCAGGAAGATCCACTGGAGAAGGGATAGGCTACCCACTCCAGTATTCTTGGCCTTCCCTGGTAGCTCAACTAGTAAAGAATCTATCCACAATGCAAGAGACCTGGGTTCAATCCCTGAATTGGGAAGATCCCCTGGAGAAGAGAACGGCTACCCTCTCCATTATCCCACTCCATTATCTTCCCTAATAAAGCTTAAACTAAAACCTAAACAAATTCAAAGTGATTAACCAGTGGTGGAAATGCCTGCTAGAATAAAGCTCAATGTTTCAGAGAATGATAACAGAATCCACAGTCTCTACAAGATGTAATTAACAATACCTAGTATGCAATCAAAACTATTAAACATGGAAGGAATATGTGATCTCTCATAAGGAAAAGAAGTCAATAGAAACTGACCTTGGGGTGGCCCAGATATTCAGTTTTGCAGACAATTACTCTAAAGAATTTACTTAATACATGGCCATAAACTAGAAGAAAATATGTTCTTAATAAGTAAACATAAAACATATTAAAAGCAGAGAAAAACTATAAAACAGAACCAAATGTGCATTTAAGGACTGAAAATTTAAATAATTGAGATTAAAATTTTACCTGAAGGCCTTAACAGGAAATTAGAGACAGCAGAATAAAGGGACAGTGGACCAACCTGGAGAAATATAGATATAAATTATCCTAGAAAACTGCAGAGCAATATTAAATAGTAATACAGCAGTCACGTAATTGGAGTTACAGAAGAAAAGAGCAAGTACAGAGCAGGAAATAAGTTATTTCAAGAAACAGTCACTGTAAAAGTCCCAAGTTTGAAGAAAAAGATCACTTACAAATTTAAGAAGTTTGAGAAACCTTAGGCAAAAGTAATATATAGAAAACCACACCCAGATACATCATAGTCACACTTACAAGCCAAAACTAAAAAAACAGGAAGAAGAGAAAGGAAAACAGAAGAAATGATTAGTGGTATCAAGCCATAAAAACATACACCAGGAACATAAATGCATATAATTTAGAAAAACTTGTCTGAAAATGCTACATACTATGTGATTCCAACTGTATAACATTCTGAAAAGGCAAAACTATAAAGATATTTAAAAAGATTAGCAATTGCCAAGAGTTTGAGGAGAGAGGAGAAGGATAAATCTTTGGAACCGAGGGGATTTTTAAGGCAGTGGAATGGCTCTATAAAATACTATAATGGTGGTACCTGACATTGTGTATCTGTCAAATCCCATAGAATGTGTAACATGAAGAGTGAACCTTAATGAGCATTAATGCTCCTAATGTAAACTATAGACTTTGGTCAAAATAATGTATCAATATTGGTTCATCAATTTTAATAAATGTGTTATGCTAATACAAGATGTTAATAATAGCAAAAACTGTGACCAGGGGAAAGAAGGTATATGGGAACTAAAACTACTTTAAAAGTTATAGTCAATTAAGTAATTTATAAAAATTATAAACAGGAGGAAATGATGAGCAATTAAGACTACTTCTTGTCACAAACAGTGGTGGCCAGAGGCACTGCAACAATGCTTTTAAAGTCTGTCAACCAAGGTTTCCACATCCTAAAGAAAAATATCTTTCAAAATTGAAGATAAAATGAATACCTTTTAAATAAACAAAAGCTGAGACATATACTAAGCAGTTAATATAAGAAATGAAATAGAATGTTAAAAAAACATAAAGCAAAAAAATCAGAGAAATAGAGGAACAAAAAAGTGGAAGGCAATAAAAAGGAAACAAATAGCAGGATGTTAGGATAAAGTCAACGGTATCAATAACTTCATTCAATGTAAATTCACTGAACAAATTGTAAGGGGGTATGAAGAAAACTCTGAGAAAAGCTAACCATGTACCAATTCTAGAACTTTGGAAATTGAAAGAAAAGACTGTTATGATCTTTATTATCAGAGAATCTAAGAGGAAAATCACTGGGGTGGGAATTTGACTTCTGACATCACAGTAGAATCCAGATGTCAAAGGACACAACATGTGCAAAATATTTAGAGATACAACCTGCACACTGATGGTAGGACATGGGATGACCAGTTACCTGTAAAGGGATCATAATCATGTGGAGTGATCAGATGGGTCTGTCTGGAGAGAAGCCCATGGGAGCCACATAGGAATAAGGGAACTAACATTGCTGCAGGATTTTAAGCAAGATTAAATAAGTTTTGGAGGTTTACCACACAGCACAGTGCCTATAGCTAATGATACTATATTGTATCCTTAAAATTCTCTGACCGGTAGGTCTTATGTTCTTAACACACACAGACTGTATCATCATCATCATCCATGATTTTGATGGTGGTGATTGTTTGATGGATGTATCCATGTGCCCACATTTATTGAGTTTTATATATTAAATACGTACAGCTTTTTACATGTACCTTAATACAGTGGAAAGAAAGAGACTGAGAGAGGAGAGGGGAGAAAGGAGGGAGAGACAGGGGAGAGGGAGAGGGGGAAGGGAAGAAAGAAAGAAGGAAGGAAGGAAGGGGAAAAAAAGAAGATTAAAAAAAATAAGGAATGAGAGACTCTGGTATAAAGGAAGAGTGCCCAAGCAGTATGCAAAATATGGGAATAGGAGTAGACAACTGCTCAACGACAGTGAGTTAAAGATGCCAGCAGTTGAGGTGGCGGAGGTTCTGGAAGGCAGGGAGGCTGTTTCAAACAAGGAGTTTGGGAAAGTCCCCAAACACATGGGCGGGGCTACAGACAGAGCCAGACCTTGACCTTGAAGAATGTCAGGAACTATAATGGCCCTGGAGACAGACAGTGTTTCCTTCAAGTTTTGTGGGACTTGAAGTTTATACAGTTTGGTGGTTCAATTTAAGAAAAACAGTACAAAGCAACATATACAAAGAAAGATACAAAAGTGACTTTATTTAGAATGAGAAACCACAGCACATTACATATTTAGAAAAGTTGGTGGTTCACAAATTTTACAGAACACAGAAATACAATGTCATTTCACAACTGATATTCCTGACTCAATGCTCTGACCTCTATGTGTTTGACACATCTTTAAAATACTCTCTTTTTGTGTTTTGATTGCATATTCTTTAATCTCCTTTTCCTATTACAATGATATTGTAACTTTTTTCTACACTAGAAAGATGATTCCGTCCCTCCTCTGGCGTATCTGATTGAATTTTTTTAAATAAACTTAAATTTTTGAAATAACTTTTGCTTTACAGAAAAATTGTGAAGATAGAACAGAGTTCCCATACAGCCCACACCGGTTTCCCCTATTACTGGTCTTTTCCATTTGCATGGTACGTTAGCTGCCATTAATGAAGGTTTAGTAATACATTACCTTTACCTAGTCAATGTGTTAGGGGAAGCACACTGATTGAAAACGCCCACCCTGGCCAGGCACCATAGTAACCATTTGCATGAATTGTTTTATGAAGGATGTCCTGGTGAGGAACAGGGAACTCCTAAGCCTCCACCAACCAGAAGAGTTCGGGAAAGGTCAAAAGGAGTCACCACCTGTCTGACCACCTCCCAGAATCCTTCTCTCTGGCACCCATCTTGGCTGAACAAGGCTTGCACCTTCAGGAAGGACTCTGAGTCAGAATGATTGCCCAAAGACAACCTGGAAACTAATCCTATCACCATAAAACCCGAGACTGTGAGCCACAGGGCAGAGAAGTTCTCCTGGGTTCCTTTACCCTCCTGCTGTCTGCCTGGGCACCCTTTCCCAATAAAATCTCTTGCTTTGTCAGCACATGTGTCTCCTCAGATAATTCATTTCCGAGAGTTAGACAAGAGCCCGGTTTCGGGCCCTGGAAGGGGTCCCCCTTCCTGCAACAAATGCATTGTTCAGGTCGTCTTAGTTTTTAACTAAATGTCCCTTTTCTGTTCCAGCACCCCATCCAGACTCCACACGACACTTGGTTGTCAGGTCTCTTTAGGCTCCTCNCTTCAACATCAGTCCTTCCTAGCCTTATTGGAATGCCTACTCCATCCAGATATCAAGCTTGTGTCCCTTGCAGAACACTTCTGTGGGGCAGGCTCTCTTAGCAACATGAAGAGATGAAGAGACAGTCAACTGAAGGCAAAATCATTTCCCCAGGATCCCACCACTCACCAGTTTCTAGAGCTGGGGTTTGAATGTAAGCTTCATGTAAGCTTTGTTCCTAGTTTCTCTGACTGCGTTATCACCCTGGGAAGGAGATATGAAGTCTTCCAATGAAATAGCTTTCCCCTTGTAGAAATTAATACAACAATGTAGCAATAAAATGTTCTGGAAAGGTGATTTTGTCCTGCCAAGTTGCCCTGATACTCAGGGCTAGGAGAGGGGTGGGTTTCCTAGAGGTGGTGGCCAGGCAGCAAGAAGGGACCATGTTTGCTTAAGATGCTGCTGGCACCTCAGGGTGGTCTAGCACGTCTAGGGGAGGGATCTGAGAGTCAGCCTCTTGTGGTGTGGGCAAATTTTTTTAAATTATAAAAATGTCTGTAGGTCTGGTTTCAGCCTGACTTAGTAATTTGCTTATATAACCTCTGTGCCTCCTCTTGGTGGCCCAAAGGGCCCCTGGATCAAGAGTTTTATGAACATCCTGCTGTGTTTAGTCTGTTGTACCTGAGAGTATCTATTTCACTAACCCAGATGGTGCTGTTACCACACACATATCCTGAAAGGGCAGGGATTGTATTAACAAGTATAACCAGTAAAACCACAGCATTTTGATTTAGCAAAAGGGTCTGGCACTGGAAGCAGGTAAATCCCCGTCTGCCCACACACCCAGTGCTCTCCACCCTTTTATGAAGTTAGAGTCTCGAGCTGTGCACTTCTCTCTGCTTCTAGGGGTCAAACAGGGCATGAGGGGAGCCCACAGGGCTCATACTCATACCTGGACTATGTGTGGGCTTTGCTGTTTCCTTAATGGCAGGAGAAGCCATAATTGCTGGATTTTCCCTTCTCTTTTTCGGTTGGTTCTCCTTCTTCTTTAGAGAATTGTGGTATTCCTGGACCACACTTTCCAAACGGGCCCCTGAAGGCCAGTTCTAGGGTGTATTCCTCACCAGAAATACAATATGTTTCTGATTATTGATAAGAAAGGTGAGGAGGCCCCACTGGTTTCCATGAAAACAGTGTAATGTTTCAAGCTCTTCTCTTGTACTTTTCTGCCCACTTCCATTCTGCCACCCTCCAGAAGCACGTGAACCCATTACAAAAGTTGAAAAGTCATTAACTAATTAGTTTTTAAAGTCTATTGTTTTTTCTGTAACAAGCCATTGTGGATAAAAGGCTTCTTTGCCCTACATGAGGTTGCCTGTTGACTTGAATGCTTAAGCACATCTTCAGAGAGTCACAATGCACTAGCATCTTGACTGTACAAGCAGTCTTTTTAGGCACCCGAGAGGGAGGCCTGCAATGTGGTCCTCCTTTCGAGGCTCAGAACAAAGAGGTCTTTAGCTCACCAGCTGCTGGCAATATCAGTGAAAGTGAAAACAGCTCAGTCGTGTCGACTCTTGGCAACCCCATGGACTATACATTCCATGGAATTCTCCAGGCCAGAATACTGGAGTTGGTAGCCTTTCCCCTCTCCAGGGGATCTTCCCAACCCAGGAATCTAACCAGGTCACCCACATTGCATCTTTACCAGCTGAGCCACCAGGGAAGCCCAAGAATACTGGAGTGGGTAGCTGGCCCTTCTTCAGCAGATCTTCCCCACCCAGGAATCGAACTGGGATCTCTGCATTGCAGGTGGATTCTTTACCAACTGAGCCAGCAGGGAAGCCTGACAATGTCAAGGGTTCCCAAATGAGTGCTGAGAATGGTATAAGGACTGTCAGACTGTCGAGACTGTTTTATGTTTGTGAGTATTTTGCGTTTAAATATGAGTTTCTGTTTATCATTTCGTGTGGTGCTCACAAAAAAATCCCTAAAGTTGATGTGGTATTTTATCATTTTGCAGAGGTGTTTCTCAGATGTTGCATGGTTTGCTAAAGGTGCACATAAAGTGAATGGTAGAGTTGGATCAGGCACCAGGATTTCTTCCTCAGTAAGTTGATGTTCTTCCAAGGAGCCCTGCCTACTTGCCTTTCTTATTGGAAGCTACATCAGTCACTTAATTTAGGGGTCAAAAATGGCTCTAAGTGAAAATATATGTTCACAGGAAAACCTGTAAATGAGCGTGCATAGTAGGAAAGAGCAACCTGATCCAGTATTCTTGCCTGGAAAATTCCACAAACAGAGGAGACCAGTGGGCTTCAGCTCGTAGGGTCACAAAGAGTTCAGTCAGACATGACTGAACAACTGAACACAGCACAAGAGCAGTATCTTTATAACCAAAACCAGAAAACAACCCAATGTCTACCAACAGATGAATGGATATGAGATATATTCATAGGATGAAATATTATTTGGTCATCAAAAGGTCAGTCATTCAGTCACTCANTGAACAACTGAACACAGCACAAGAGCAGTATCTTTATAACCAAAACCAGAAAACAACCCAATGTCTACCAACAGATGAATGGATATGAGATATATTCATAGGATGAAATATTATTTGGTCATCAAAAGGTCAGTCATTCAGTCACTCAGTCGTGTCCGACTCTTTGTGACCCCATGAACTGCAGCACGCCAGGCCTCCCTGTCCATCACCAACTGCCTCAGTTCACTCAAACTCATGTCCATCGAGTTGGTGATGTCATGCAGCCATCTCACCCTCTGTCATCCCCTTCTCCTCCTGCCCCCAATCCCTCCCAGCATCAGAGTCTTTTCCAGTGAGTCAACTGTTCGCACGAGGTGGCTGAAATATTGGAGTTTCAGCTTTAGCATCATTCCTTCCAAAGAAATCCCAGGGCTGATCTCCTTCAAAATGGACTGGTTGGATCTCCTTGCAAAAGTATGAAATACTTCAATTTATGCTCAAAGTGGATAAACCCTGAAAAAATTATACTAAGTGAAAGAAACCCATCACGAAAGGCCACATACTGTGTGATGCCCTTATATGAAAGTTCAGAGTAGGCAAATTTATAAAGAAGAGAAGTAGATCAGTGTTTGTTCTAGGACTTGGGACTGGAAGGGCCTTTGGCAGGTGTCTTCTAGTGGGTATGGACTTCTTTTAAGAATGATGAAAGTGTCTTAAATTTGGTTTTGGTGGTGATTTGAATATATAAAACTTATTGTCTTGCATACTAAAAGGGTGAATTGCATGGTGTGCAAACTATATTTCAATAGATTGTTATTAAAAGCAGTTGTAAATTCCTCTGGCCATGGGTCCTTTCAGGGTTCCAAAGCTTCTGGCTACTCTGATCTTCTGTCATGGTGATAAATTCCCCCAACTCTTTGTCTGCTTCAATTTGTGCTAAACTTATTGTCTTGCATACTAAAAGGGTGAATTGCATGGTGTGCAAACTATATTTCAATAGATTGTTATTAAAAGCAGTTGTAAATTCCTCTGGCCATGGGTCCTTTCAGGGTTCCAAAGCTTCTGGCTACTCTGATCTTCTGTCATGGTGATAAATTCCCCCAACTCTTTGTCTGCTTCAATTTGTGCGGATGAAATCAGGCACCTCCATAGTCCCAAATACAAACAGCTAGAAATAACTTCTCTGTGTCTCACATAGGAATGTACATTCAGCTCACCTGATGATCTTGATAAAATATGGATTATGATCCAGCAGTTCCAGGACATAGCTGACATGCTGCACTTCTAGCAAGCTTCCAAGTGATGCTAAGGCTGATGCTGGAGATCATGCTTTCGGAAGCAAGGGTGTCAACCACATAACCAAATAGTGGAAATATTTACTTTTCAACCACTGACTTTGCCCCACAAAGATGCAGCCTTTGATTCCAAAATACCACCCTGTGCAATTGAATCAAATATCAGAATCTTTTTCTACTCTCCATCCAGTTGTGAGGACCTTATGAAGAAGACTACTAACCATTCAGAACACATTTATCTTTGTGGAAAACACCTACCAAAATATTTGAATATTTTTTCTTTGAACTAATCAAATTAGCTATCTGTTTCTATGTGGTAGGGAAAACCCCACATTGTCCTAAGTTTGTGCCTCTTTAATTATGAGTCTACATTTTAAAATTTCAAGATCCATTTCTGTCTTCAAAACACCAAAAAAAAAAAAAAAAAGGCTTAGAAAAGCTCCTCAGAAGGAGAAGAAAAAAAAGAGAAGGATTATGAACTTTTCAATGGGTTGTGGTAGAATTATGTACATAGATTCATTTTTATTTAATAAGCCTCTGTTAACATGGGGGCTTCCCCGGTGGCTCAGCAGTGGAGAATTCTGCAATGCAGGAGATACAGGAGACATGGATTTGATCCCTTGGTCTGGAAGATCCCTTAGAGGAGGAAATGGAAACCCATTCCAGTATTCTTGCCTGGAGAATTTCATGGACAGAGGAGCCTGGCGGGCTATAGTCTATAGGGTCACAAAAGCATCAGACATGACTTAGAGACTGAACAGCAAGAACAGCAAATAATAGTTTAGAAAAGTTTCTTTCAGATGTGTTACTTACTCATAAAGTTGCCAAGAGTTGGACAGGACTGATGCAACTTAGCCTGCGCCCACGCACTGTTAACATGGCTGCAATATGCTACCTGCTATGGCTACCCAGCAGAATGGCAGGTATTTAAGATCAGAAGACACTCTCTGTGCTCCTAGAGGGGCCTGGTTCCTGATGGGGAGAAAGACAAGCTTACCAAGAAAAGCAAGAAAGAATGAGGAAGGAGAGACACATTTGGGGCAGAGAGCGTGCTTTTTGGCTGCTGTCACTGTGTGACTGGTTTACTTTCTCTCTTCTCTCCAGATTTTGCTGATGTTGCTTAAGAATCCTGGACATCCTCTTAACCCAAATAACACTTGCATTTACATGGGCTTTGCTAAAGACGCACAAAGGAAATGGCAGCGCTAGCATTAAGCTCATGGCTGGTAAGTCGCTTTAGTCGTGTCTGACTCTGTGCGACCCCATAGATGGCAGCCCACCAGGCTCCACCGTCCCTGGGATTCTCCAGGCAAGAACACTGGAGTGGGTTGCCATTTCTAAGCTCATGGAACCCTGCTTAAAAGCAGCCCTTCATCGTCCTCAGGCAGGCTGGGATCCTAGGCTCCAGGCTCTGCAGATTTTGATAAAGGGAAACTGACTGGGTTCCAAACCTTAGAAGTGCTGTGGATGTGGTACAAAAAAAAATTTCAGGTTGAAATTCCATTTCTGCCAAGGCTTAAGATGGCCGACAGCCTGGCTCTGTATACCTGCTGGGCTTTGATTTCATCTCTAATATCAAGGTGATTATAATAACTTCTTCACAGGAATGAAGCAAGGAGGAAATGGGCTAAAATATAGAGAAGAGCTTCATGTGCTGGAAAGCATGACGGACTTTTTCTTCCCCCTACATACACAAGGCTCACGTGCCCCTCTCCTCCCCTCAGATCTAGCAAAGCTCACCTACCATCCAGACACTGTCTCAAAGCTGTTTCAGGGTGATTCTTGACGAATTAAGTGAATGTGGGGTTTTCCTAATGACTGTGCACTGTGACTATGATCAGGGAACTTAAGTCTGATAAGGGGACTTAATTTTCTGGGACTCTGTTTCTGCAGCTCTAAAATAAAGGTATTGCATTTTGAAATTCTCTCTGCTAGAGAAATTCCCACCCAACAGCAGGCAGAATTTCTATTTGGGGCCCTATATTTTATCTTCCACATGAAAAAATTGTCTGCAGTTCATTTTTTTCTTCCCTGGATTTTTGAGTCTGAGTCCTTATTTCCCACCAGCTGGGAAAATAAAAGTTTGAAAACACCTTGATAACTCTGTTTGGTTAACCATCGGCTCTTTTTCATCATCCTTATTGCCTGGGGGCCTGAATCTACTGCAGGTCCTCCACCACCCCCTTCCTAAGGAGTACATGTGTGTGTGTTAGTCATTCAGTCGTGTCTGACTCTTTGTGACCCCATGGACTGCATCCCTCCAGGGTCTTCTGTCCATGGGATTCTCCAGGCAAGAATACTGCCATGGGTTGCAATTTGCTTCTCCAGGGCATCTTCCTGACCCAGAGATCAAACCCCACATCTTTGTCTCCTGTGTTGGCAGGCGGATTCTTTAGCACTGAGCCACCTGAGAGCAGGGACCACGTATCAGCCCCAACTTTTGAGCTTTTAAAGCTAATCCATGCAGGTATTCTAATTCCTGTTATCTCCAACCAAATAACAAACCAGAAACTGGACAAACTCTTGACATTAAAAATACCACTTTTAAATACGATTGATAAAATATTGACTGAGCCAGGAGGGACCTCAACTGATAAAAGTTCGTGAGCATTTCCAGCAAGGCTGCTGTTGAGAAGACATTTTTTTAAAAACTCAACCTTAATTAACCCCACCCCAAACTTACTGTATAAATTCTCTTCTCCAGAAGGTGAGACAAGTATACATAATATACATGCAAATATATGTGCTATGTAAATTATTCCCAGGTCTCATTTGATAGATGTAGGCTATAAATCTACATTCAGGATGAAGAGATATACCAATAATTACTTCTCTAGTGTTAGATATTTGCAAAGGGACTTGCAGCTATTTATTACATGGTTCTTCCTCTACATAGAACAGTATTCTTCTTGATAAGAGAGAGCAGAGAATGAAGTCAGGTCTGTTTAGAAAGCTTAGAAAGATGACTTTGCTATCTTCTAAGTTTTAACTGCATGTTGCTGTCATCGTTTATTCATTAAGCCAAGTCTGACCCTTTTGCACCCCCATGGACTGTGGCTTGCCAGGCTTCTCTGTCCATAGAATTTTCCAGGCAAGAATACTGGAGTGGGTTGACATTTTCTTCTCCAGGGGATTTTCTCAACCCAAGGATCAAACTTGAGTCTCCTGCATTGCAGGCAGTTTACTTATCAATTAGCCATAGCTTGGACCAAAGTGTTCTCTCTTGACATAAGGCTACAACCACTTCCTAGACTCTTTTCTGTGAGAATGCCCTTAATTTGGGGGGAGAGTGGGGAGTCCAAATAGTAAATGTTTGGATTTGGAGACCAAGATCTTGGCCCTACTACCTCACTAACTAGCTGTGTGATCTCAGTCAGGTTACTCCACTGCTTCTGGCCTCTGAGATCTTTGTCACACAAGAGTGATAGCTCCTAATATATCAGAATATAACAAGATTTCTTGTGGGAATAAAATAATGGGCAGAAAAACGTTTTGAAGATATTGAAAGTCCATAAGGTGGTGTTATTACTGTTATTCAAATAAACAGCTTTTTCCATCTCATGCTGTCGGAAAGTGAAAATTCCTTGGTCAGCTTCCCCGATCAAGATTTTAATCATTCACTTTGCCTTGCCCCACAATTTCTTTAGAGGTTTCAACTTCTTCTTCTTTTTTTTAAGACCAAAACAAGATAGCATAGTGGTTGAGATGACTAATTCTGGATTTAGATGGCAAGCATTTAAATTCTGGCTTAATTAAGACATCAAGCTCTGGTCATGATGAAGTGACTATTACTGAACTAGACTTACTTCTGTAAAAAAATATAAAACAGGACAAAATATATGAGAGCTTTTTTCAGTCATTGAACAATACAATATATTTGCCAGAGTCTGATCCCTGAGAAAAGACAAACTCACAAGGTGAAAGTCACTTTGGCCCCAGCTCTCTACTTACGGTACAGCACAGAGAGACAGCATAAAAGCAGATTACAGAGGAGTCTCTTGGCTAAAGGTAAGCACCTGAAGCTTTTCAAGGGCCTGAAATCAGTGGGACAGGACACAGGAGAGAAGGAAGGTGTGAAGAGAAGATTATAACTTTATTTGGAGGTTCCCTATGAGTTCTTAGGTGAGGAATGGGCTGAACTTGCACAGAAGGAAACAAAAGGAGACTTAAATAATAGCCACTATAGGGTTGTAAGCAGAACAGAGGTACTTGTGGTCCAGTCCTACTGGCAGATGTTGGATACCAACATCTTAGGCTTTCCTATCAGCATAACCAGCTGAAATCCTAGGAAAAATACATACAGATGTAAAGAAAATGCCCTAGAATAAAACCTATTCTATAAAAAAATTTTGAAGCCAAGCCTTGAGAAGGTCTGCATGGAAGACAAGGTTAGTAGTTTGAGACCCACCAAGATAAAAGCCTGGAAAACATTTTGATCTTTTTATAGATTTTCCCTAATAAGGGGCTTCCCTGGTAGCTCAGCTGGTAAAGAATCCACCTGCAATTCAGGAGACTCCAGTTTGATTCCTAGGGCAGGAAGATCCACTGGAGAAGGGATAGGCTACCCACTCCAGTATTCTTGGCCTTCCCTGGTAGCTCAACTAGTAAAGAATCTATCCACAATGCAAGAGACCTGGGTTCAATCCCTGAATTGGGAAGATCCCCTGGAGAAGAGAACGGCTACCCTCTCCATTATCCCACTCCATTATCTTCCCTAATAAAGCTTAAACTAAAACCTAAACAAATTCAAAGTGATTAACCAGTGGTGGAAATGCCTGCTAGAATAAAGCTCAATGTTTCAGAGAATGATAACAGAATCCACAGTCTCTACAAGATGTAATTAACAATACCTAGTATGCAATCAAAACTATTAAACATGGAAGGAATATGTGATCTCTCATAAGGAAAAGAAGTCAATAGAAACTGACCTTGGGGTGGCCCAGATATTCAGTTTTGCAGACAATTACTCTAAAGAATTTACTTAATACATGGCCATAAACTAGAAGAAAATATGTTCTTAATAAGTAAACATAAAACATCTTAAAAGCAGAGAAAAAACTATAAAACAGAACCAAATGTGCATTTAAGGACTGAAAATTTAAATAATTGAGATTAAAATTTTACCTGAAGGCCTTAACAGGAAATTAGAGACAGCAGAATAAAGGGACAGTGGACCAACCTGGAGAAATATAGATATAAATTATCCTAGAAAACTGCAGAGCAATATTAAATAGTAATACAGCAGTCACGTAATTGGAGTTACAGAAGAAAAGAGCAAGTACAGAGCAGGAAATAAGTTATTTCAAGAAACAGTCACTGTAAAAGTCCCAAATTTGAAGAAAAAGATCACTTACAAATTTAAGAAGTTTGAGAAACCTTAGGCAAAAGTAATATATAGAAAACCACACCCAGATACATCATAGTCACACTTACAAGCCAAAACTAAAAAAACAGGAAGAAGAGAAAGGAAAACAGAAGAAATGATTAGTGGTATCAAGCCATAAAAACATACACCAGGAACATAAATGCATATAATTTAGAAAAACTTGTCTGAAAATGCTACATACTATGTGATTCCAACTGTATAACATTCTGAAAAGGCAAAACTATAAAGATATTTAAAAAGATTAGCAATTGCCAAGAGTTTGAGGAGAGAGGAGAAGGATAAATCTTTGGAACCGAGGGGATTTTTAAGGCAGTGAAATGGCTCTATAAAATACTATAATGGTGGTACCTGACATTGTGTATCTGTCAAATCCCATAGAATGTGTAACATGAAGAGTGAACCTTAATGAGCATTAATGCTCCTAATGTAAACTATAGACTTTGGTCAAAATAATGTATCAATATTGGTTCATCAATTTTAATAAATGTGTTATGCTAATACAAGATGTTAATAATAGCAAAAACTGTGACCAGGGGAAAGAAGGTATATGGGAACTAAAACTACTTTAAAAGTTATAGTCAATTAAGTAATTTATAAAAATTATAAACAGGAGGAAATGATGAGCAATTAAGACTACTTCTTGTCACAAACAGTGGTGGCCAGAGGCACTGCAACAATGCTTTTAAAGTCTGTCAACCAAGGTTTCCACATCCTAAAGAAAAATATCTTTCAAAATTGAAGATAAAATGAATACCTTTTAAATAAACAAAAGCTGAGACATATACTAAGCAGTTAATATAAGAAATGAAATAGAATGTTAAAAAAACATAAAGCAAAAAAAATCAGAGAAATAGAGGAACAAAAAAGTGGAAGGCAATAAAAGGGAAACAAATAGCAGGATGTTAGGATAAAGTCAACGGTATCAATAACTTCATTCAATGTAAATTCACTGAACAAATTGTAAGGGGGTATGAAGAAAACTCTGAGAAAAGCTAACCATATACCAATTCTAGAACTTTGGAAATTGAAAGAAAAGACTGTTATGATCTTTATTATCAGANTTACTCTACCTTCTGTAATGTGACAATAACCTAACCAGCTACTGCAACATTTAGTGGAATGAGACAGTGTGAGAGTTCTACAGAAAGACAGAACCAATAAGATGTGTATAGAAACATGTCAGAGGAGATCTGTTATTTGAGTTGGCTCATATAGTCATGGAGGTGCCAAAGCCATCCCCACCACCACCACCACCCCAGTCTGGAAACTGAAAAACCAGGACAACCAGTAATTCAGTCTGAGTCCAAAGGCTTATAGACCAGGGCAGCTGACAGTGCAGCTCCTGGTTCAAGGGTAAAGTTCTAAGGCATAAGTCCCAGGGTCTGAAGGCCAGAAAATCAGGAAATGCTATGTCCAAGGAGAGGAAAGAGGGAGGGAATTTTCTCTTTTTTCCCTTTTTGTTCTGTTTGGGCTGTCCAGGGGTTGGCGCATGACCGTGCACCTTTTTGATCCCCATCTATTTGTTATGAAGTGATGGGGCTGGATGCCTTGATCTTACTTTTTAAAGGCTTCATGGCAAACAGATGGGGAAAAAAATGACAGACTTTATTTTCTTGGGCTCCAGAATCATTGTGGACCATGACTGCAGCCACAAAGTTAAAAGACGCTTGTTCCTTGGAAGAAGCTATGACAAACCTACTAAAAAGCAGAGACATCACTTTGCTGACAAAGGTCAAAGCTATGGGTTTTCCAGTAGTCATGTATGGATGTGAGAATTGGACCATAAGGAAGGCTGAGTGCTGAAGAATTGATGCTTTTAATCTGTGGTGTTGGAGAAGACTTTTGAGAGTCCCTTAGACAGCAAGGAGATCAAACTCAGTTAATTCTAAAGGAAATAAATCCTGAATATTCATTGGAAGGACTGATGCTGAAGCTCCAGCACTTTGGTCACGTGATGCAAAGAGCTGACTCATTGGAAAAGACCTTGATCCTGGGGAAGATTGAGGGCAGGAGGAGAAGGGGCAACAGAGGATGAGATGATTGGATAGCATCATCAACTCTATGGACACGAGTTTGAGCAGACTCCAGGAGACAGTGAAGGCCAGGGAAGCCTGGCATGCTGCCATCCATGGGGGTCACAAAAAGCTGTGACTGAGCAACGTGCACACTGGTGAGGATGTCTTCTTCACTGTGATGATTCAAATGCTTATCTCTCCAGGAACACACTCATAGACCTCAGATAGAAATGATGCTTTACCAGAGCTGTTTTGCTTAACATAGAAACAGGCAGCATACAAATAAGCAAACAAATAAATATGATCAGCCTTGCTCACCTTTATTTAGCTGGATAGCAACTGCTCATTGAACACTAATTCTGTGCCAGATATTATGCTAGCTATACAAATATAGTCATTGTTTATAATCCTTACAGAACCTCAGAAAGCATTGTTATTATTCCTATTCCAAAAATTAAGCTGAGGCTCAGAAAGGGAAATGAATAGTCACAGAAAAAAAAAAAAAGAGAGAA
>SJYX01002984.1:273909-320074 GCA_006410675.1 Oreotragus oreotragus | reverse complement strand
GGAACACAAAGGAGAGTCCTATTTATGAATTTGGGGGAGGGTTTCTGTGTCATTTTTGGCTTGGCCTTGCTAGAGAGTATACAGTCTAAGAGACAGGACCCGAGATGGCCAAGCAGTGTTGGGATTGACTTTAGAATGGGTGGGCAGGGGGTGAGAGCCACCACCACAGGAAAAAGTTCTGAGGAGTTAAGGAGATGGATTCAGTGTCTGACAAAAAGTGATCAAAGGAATCGGAAACTCACTCCCTTACAAATACCTCTAGGGCCAGCTCTGTTGATCTGGAACAGCATTATCCAACGGAAATGTCATGCTAGCCACATGTGCAAACAATAGATGTAATTTTAAATTATCTAGTAACTCCATTTAAAAAATGTAACAAGGAACAGGTGGAAGTAGCTTAATAGTATGTTTTGTTTAATCCTGTATTTCTAAAATGTTATTTCAAGTTGTTTTTAAGATGAAATTATTCATGAGGTATTTTGTCTATTTTTCCTATTGAATCTTCAAAATCTAAGCAGGCGTTTTATATGGACAATAGGCGTTTATTCATTCTAGCCACAATTCAAGTGCTCAAATAGCCATGTGTGGCTAGTGGCTACCGTATTAGACAGTGTGGGTCTAGATATAAAGTATGGTCTGTGGACCAGCTACATCAAAGTTTCTGGAAAGTGTGAGGGAATGCAGAGGCTCCAGTCTCACCGCTGACCCCATGAGTCAGAATCAGCAGTTTAACAAGATACCCTGGGGAATCTGTGTGTACTTGAAGCTGGAGAAGCTTTGGTCTAGAGAGCAGGCAGGAGCTTCCAGTCTGCTAGAAGCCAAGGAGGATGAAGCAGAGAGCTGTATATTCACAGTCAAGCGCTTCACACATTCCTGATAAAGAGCCAGGAAAACCCAAAACATTAGGCAGCTGCAAAAATACAGTGCATTTTTATGTCCCATGCGGTTTCGTGAACTGTGACCTCTTCATTTAGCCAAATCCACTCCTTAGACCCTTATGCTGAGATCTTGTAATAATTCAACTGTAGGTCGATTAACTTGGGAAAGCAAAACAAGGAATAAATAACTGCAACAAGATGTCACCATTAATTCTGGGGTTTAAAATAGCTTTCTTAATACATGATAGAACACTGGGAAAGCAATCTGCATCGACTGTGGAAGCTCCTGATGGGCTCAAAATTCAGGATGTTTAGATAAAGATTAAATATGCATTTGTGGGGGAAAGCAAAAATATTCATCTTTCTTCCTTCAGGCTAAATGGACACAAATCAGAGGCTTAGAAACTTATCTCAGGTTTATTTTTGTGTTTCTAATCTCTAGATTGCTTTAGATTTCTAAAACTAGAAGCCTTACTGCTTTTTTCTGCTTTCTCCTAATAAATTATAGTGGGGGGGTGGGGACAGGAGGATTTGTAATCATTAATAATCATAGCTTAGATTTTCCTTTTTTTTTTTCTATCCTAGATTTATTTAGTGTGTAGTCATTACTGTTTCAGAGTAGTTACACTCGTGGAAATGAAGGTATGCAAAGATGAGGTACACTCAATTTAGTGTGTCTTTGTAGTGCAGGAAAGGAATGGAGCTGTATTAACACTCAGTAGAATGCTAATTTCCCAGGTCTTGCCCTGCTCTGTCTCCAAAAACGAAGAAGGTTGTATCAGTGTACTAGTCAGGGTTTTGCACAGAAACAGAACCACTAGGATGTATGTTTGTGTGTGTGAAGCGGGGAAGGGGGGGGTTGTTTTAAGGAAAAAGCTTTTCTGGTCATAGAGGCTGGCAGGTCCCAAATCTGCAGAATGAGCTGTCACTCTGGATACCTAAGATGAACCAATGTTGTATTTTAAGTCCAAAGGCCATCTGCTGGTAGAATTCTTTCTTTTGTTGGCAGAGGGGGAGATTAGTCTTGGTTCTATTGAGATCTTTAACTGGTTGGATGAGGCCCACCCATATTATGGAAGGCAATCTGCTTGACTCAAATTCACTGATTTAAACATTGGTCCCACCCAATGAAAGACCCTCACAGAAATAGCCAGAACACTGATCATCTCTCTGGGCACCATGGCCAAGTCAAGCTGACACTTGAAATTAACCATCACAGTTGGAGATCACAGCAGCTCAGAAACACAAGGCAAGAGCTCTGCATCATCATAAGAGAAGGAGGCATAATCTGTTCCTCACACTGTGGGATCAGAGAAACTTATCTTTGGGGTTCTCCAAGGTTTGAGTACAGTGTCTCTGGGGATGTATTAAAACTCAACATTCAGAAAACTAAGGTCATGGCATCCGGGCCCATTACTTCATGGAAAATAGATGGGGAAACAATGGAAACAGTGAGAGACTTTCTTTTCTTGGGCTGCAAAATCACTGCAGATGGTGACTACAATCATGAAATTAAAAGATGCTTGCTCCTTGGAAGAAAGGCTATGACAAACCTAGACAGAATGTTAAAAAGTAGAGATATTACTTTCCTGACAAAGGTCTGTCTAGTCAAAGCCATGTTTTTTCCAGTAGTCATGCATGGATGTGAGAGTTGGATTATGAAGAAAGCTGAGCGCTGAAGAGTTGATGCTTTTGAACTGTGGTGTGAGGACTCTTGAGAGTCCCTTGGACTGCAAGGAGGTCCAGTCAATCCTAAAGGAAATCAGTCCTAAATATTCATTGGAAGGACTGATACTGAAGCTGAAGCTCCAGTACTTTGGCCACCTGATGCAAAAAACTGACTCATTGGAAAAGACCCTGATGCTGGGAAAGACGGAAGGCGGGAGGAGAAGGGGACGACAGAGGATGAGATGGTTGGATGGCATTACTGACTTGATGGACATGAGTTTGAACAAGCTCTGGGAGTTGGTGATGGACAAGGAAGCCTGGTGTGCTCTAGTCCATGGAGTCGCAAAGAGTTGGAAAAGACTGAGCGACTGGATTGGGCATGCATTTGAACTCACTAAGCTTCCCCAAGGGCTGCTACCAGATCCTCTCATACTTGAGGCCCCCTGGTCTGGCATAAAAACAATCAGCTTGTGTCTGGGTCAGAGTTGCCCCTCACAGAGATGCAGCAAGACCAGCAGTGTGACTGCTTCCCTCCCACCTCATGAGTGTGGGCCCAGCATCTGCTGGGGACAGCCAGACTGAGCTTCAGTGCTACCTCATTTTTGGCTGCAAAGATTTCAACAACTCCTTTCTGTGGCCAAATTATGTTCTAGTCTGTTTATCTCATGAAAACAAAATTGTTTGGAATTGGCAACATTTCATCTGCTTGACCAGTCCTTGCCCTTTTCTGCACAAATGTACCTTTCCTAGTCCCATAATCACAAGTACAAAGAAATAATTTATAAACAAAACAAAACCCCACTCCTCAGCATATATCCAGAAAAAACTCTTATTTGAAAAGATACATGAACCCAATGTTCATAGCAGCACCTAGTTACAATAGCCTAGACACTGAAGAAACCTAAATGTACATTACTGGATTAATGGATAAAGAAGGATAAAATGCTGCTGCTAAGTCACTTCAGTCATGTCCGACTCTGTGTAACCCCATAGACGGCAGCCCACCAGGCTCCCCTGGGATTCTCCAGGCAAGAACACTGGAGTGAGTTGCCATTTCCTTCTCCAATGCATAAAAGTGAAAAGTAAAAATGAAGTTGCTCAGTCGTGTCTGACTCTTAGCGACCCCATGGACTGCAGCCTACCAGGCTCCTCCATCCATGGGATTTTCCAGACAAGAGTACTGGAGTGGGGTGCCATTGCCTTCTCCGATACATACATACATATATATATATTACTTGGCCATAAAAAATAATGTCACTTGCAGCAACATGGATGGACTTAGAGATTATCATGTTAAGTGAAGTCAGACAAAGAAAACAAATATATGATTTCACTTATATGTGGAACCTAAAACAAGATACAAAAGAATTTATTTACTAACTAGAAGTAGACTCATGGACCTCGAAAACAATCTTCTGATTACCAAACGGGATAGCAGGGCCAGGGAGATATATTAGGAATTTGGGATTGATATGTATACACCACTATCTATAAAACAGGTAAACAACAGGATCTACTGTATAGCACAGGGAACTACACTCAATATCTTTTAATAACTTATAATGAAAAAGAATTTAAAAATGCATATTATATATCACTTTCCATGCACTTGAACTAAGACAGCCTTGTAAACTAAATATGTATCAATAAAAAATTTAATATCTAATGTTTAAAAAAAAGGCAAAAGAAAACAACAAAAATTTCCAGTCCTCTCAGTCTTCCTTTTTTCTTCTTTTCTTCCCTCTTTTGATTTCTCCCTTATTCCTCCCAAAAGTAATCTTAACAATTGGAAGATAGGAAGTGGGAAAGAAAAAATTTGAACTTTAGGGAAAGCAGTAACAAATTCTATATAGTCTAGAAACAACAATTGGTAAAATATTCTGAATCATCTTGGAGAGAGTCTAAGTCTTTAGCTTTTTGTTCCACTTTGGATTGTGCACTGACAAGGGAATCAGAATTTTGTTGTCACTTCTGTTCTGTGCATAATACAGGGAAAACAGTTCATTGGACTGGTTGCTGTCAGTAATGCAATTTACAGTTCAGATGAGAAGTTTATCAAGTAGCAGTAGTTTTCCTAGTTCCTGAGAATGGGGGAGAAAAAAAAGCAGAGACATTACTTTGCTGACTAAGGTCCCTATAGTCAAAGCTATGGTTCTTCCAATAGTCATGTATGGATGTGAGAGTTGGACCATGAAGAAAGCTGAGTGTCAAAGAATTGTTGCTTTTTAACTGTGGTGTTGGAAAAGACTCCTGAGAGTCCCTTGGACTGCAAGGTGATCAAACCAGTCAATCCTAAAGAAAATCAGTCCTGAGTATTCATTGGAAGGGCTGATACTGAAGCTCCAATACTTTGGCCACCTGATGTGAAGAACTGACTCACTAGAAAAGACCCTGATGTTGGGAAATATTGAGGGTGAGAGGAGAAGGGGAAGACAAAGGATGAGATGGTTGGATGGCATCATCGACTCAATGGACATGAGTCTGCGCAAGCTCCAGGATTTGGTGATGGACAGGGAAGCCTGGTGTGCTGCAGTCCATGGGGTCCCGTGGAGTTGGACATAACTGAGCAACTGAACTGACCTGACCGGAAAGAGAGGGGAGACAGTTGTTGGTTCATCCATACCCGCTATGTCACAGGTTGGTCCATGCATCAGCAGTTGAATGAAACAGAGCTCCAGCACTCCATTTGGCCACTCTTTGATCCAATCTCTCTCTGTTAAAATTCTGAATTTTTGTGAGCTGAAAGTTTATGGCATCCATTCCTCCATCTTAAAGATTCCAACTTGAACTAAAAATGTCATCAATTCCAATAGAGACTTTTCTCTTACCTGTTTAACACCTTGAAGTGATTTGACCTGACCTGACTTGAATTCATTTGAACACCTACTATGTGCTGGGGGGTGGTACTGTAAGCCTAATCCTCAGCATATAGAGAATATTTAAATTCACCCATAAAGGGACTCATCCACCAATTTGTACGTTCTTGGCCCTTGCAAGCCAAGAGTGTGATTCTACAGCAGTTGCTTCATCAATCACGTAAATCAGGGACCTCGCTGAACATTCGGCCTAGGTAGGAAGTCTAGTGGGCCATAGGCCTCCTTCACAGAACACTGGAAACAGGGCTTCTTGAAGTGCTGCTCCCCATCTCACCCAGAATAGAGAGGAGAATTTCCTTTCAAAGCACATCACCCAACTCCCAGGAATGTGAAAAATGTCGTTTCCAGGCCTGGGTCTTGATGAAATGCCTCTTTCTGAAAAAAGCTGTTTATTGACATCGGTCTCCGGTTGGACAATAAACACTGGCAAAGCCCTCTGTTGGATTCCCCTGGTGACCCAGTGGTGAAGAATCCACCTCTCAATGCAGGAGACAGAAGTTTGACCCCTGGGTTGGGAAGATACCCTGGAGAAGGAAATGGCAACCTACTCCAGGATTCTTGCCTGGGAAACCCCATGGACGGAAGAGCTTGGCGGGCTACAGTCCATGAGGTCACAAAAGAGCTGGACACGACTTAGTGACGAAACAAGAACAAAGCCCTCTGTTGGGAAGCTGAGCACAAGGAAACAAACGCCTTGAATACTCTACAACGGAAGATGTCAAAACGGAAAATGAAGATACCTTCATTCTGCTGAAACAGTGGAAATAGTGAGGGATATTTTCCCAAGTGTGGAAGATGAACATAATGTCAATAGTGCTGACAAATGCAAAAATACAACTATTGTGGAATATAATGAGAAAGCTAATATTTCCATAGGTGCTAGTGGAAAAGAAATTGGATTTAAACTGTAAATGGGATGATATGGTAACAAACAAACAAGAACAATGTGTACACAACAGGGATCCCCACAGACAGATGCTTGATTAACATGTGCATGAATCATTCAGGAGAGGACTGAATTTAGGGACTTCAGAGGTCCCTCAATTTTCAGCTACCAGGGAGAGGCAAAATGAGTAATTAGAAAAGTGTCAGATGAACCCGGGTATGCAGCTAAAAAGCCCAACAATTCATGGCACATATAAGAAAAATGCTATTCATTCATTCATTCATTTGCTGACTCACTCATTCATTTATTCAGTGGAGCTTCTGCCCTCACCCTGTGCTAGCTCCTGTCCTATGTTAGGGATGGGACAACAACAAGACATGGTTGGCAAAAGAGAAGTCATTGGCCCTTCTTTGAATCTGTCAGTCGAGCCTGAACCCCTAACAAGTTCACAGCACTATTTGAGAGGACTCTGGAAATGAAGTAGAAGTTTAATAGGTCCCAAGCATGGGGGATGCAGTGGTGAGAGAGACCACACCAAGATATAGTGGACTCTGGGAAGTTCGGGAGAAAGTAGAGGAAAAAACAGTGAATTCTTCCAAAGAGGTAATTAAAAATAGCCTGGCAGTCTGGAGGCTGAGGGGGATATGACAGAAGTTTATAAAATCATAGAGACCGTGAATTAAATGACACAGAATTGTTAAAAGCAGATGCTCTGGGGCCGGATTGTCTGGGTTCAAATGTTGCCTCTGCTGCTTTCCAGCTGTGTGACTTGGGGCAGATTACTTAATCTGCCTGTATTTCTATTTCTTCATCTTTCAAGTAAGGCTAATAAAAGTACCTACTTACAGCATCCATACAGATATGAAGATTGAAATGAGTTCATGTCTGTGGATCTCTTTCAACAGTGCTTGGCACAAAACAAAACACTAAAAAATGTTACCCGCTATTATTTTTTTTCTCTTAGAATAAGTTTGATCAATGTTTAATTGTGAAGGACATAAAGCTCAAGACACACTCAGTAACCTAAAGGGAACTGTAGTATCCAGAAGTGGTACTGTCTTAACCCACTAGGCTATGCTGAGAAGGTTAGATTAATTCCTTCATGTTAGACCTGCAACAAGTCCTAAGGGGGTTTAAGAATGCTAAAGTTGTGTGTTTATCTTTTATCTTTGCTTCCCACAATATGAACTATGAACAACACAGCCTGATATAGCCTCCTGGGGCTGAAGGCCTCTGGGCCTGACAGCATTTCTTAATGAGAAAATGATTGCTCAGTTTGGCAAAGGGGAAAATGTTAAGTTTTTGATGTAGCAACACATAATAATAATAAGCCATCCACTGCAGAGCAAGGCATTGCCAGAGACCTAGGGCCAATGAGTTAGTGTTTGTTATTTTCACAAGGAAATAAGTTGGTGTCAAGATCCACACACTTGGGCCTAGTCAGAACCCTCTTGACAAAGAACAGGAGGCATGTGTGAGACCACAGATGGTGTGGAACGTGGGGAGGAGTAACTAACTACAGAAAGGGCACTTCTCACTGCACTTGTGACAGTTGTTGGTTAGTTGCTAAGTCTTGCCTGACTCTTGCAACCCCATGGACGGTGGCCTGCCTGGCTCCTCTGTCCATGGGATTGAGAGCTTCTTAATTCCCAAGCCAACAGGTCAGTCACCTCCTCTACTGCCAGGCTGGACTTCGAAATGAGGGCTTATGTCAAGCCTGGTGTTGGGCCCTGCCCTCTGCATTCTCTGGGCCTCAGATTGGTTTGCAGGTAAAACAATGGACCAGGATTAAAAAAGAAAGAAAGAAAGAAAGAACAAATAAAATAGCCAGAATCTATTGTTTCCTTCCAGTGAAATCTTACTTTGGAGTTTCAGGAGTAATATATGTAGATACATCTTAAGAGTGGAGCAGTCGGGGCGGGGGTGGGTGGTGGTCTTAGAGCTCCACCAGCTCTCTGCTGCGTTGCATTTAGTCCCTCCCACTTGCATCACATCCCTCCTCTCTCTGGTTCATCCTAACACAGTTTGAAAACCACTGGCCTAGATAAGCTCTCAAGTCCCCTCCGGGTCAATGTTAGACCAGCTCTGTGGCTCTGGTGCCTTTGGCACCAAAGTGACCTCAAATCAAAGGGGCCATTTCAGGTTCTAGAAGAACACTGTCCAATAGAAATATGTAAATGGCATAAGTCATTGAACATCTTCTAATAGTCATATTCTAAGAAGAAAAAAGAAATAGGTAAAATGAATTGTATTAGCATATTTTATTTAACTCACATATTCAAACTATAAACAATTGAATATTGAAATATGTAATGTAAATAAAAGTAACAGAGATATTTTACATTTTTTATAAGAAGTTTTCAAAATCCATTGTAAACTTAGAGCACATCTCAAATCAGATTTGTCACGTTTCAAGTGTTCAACAGTCACGTGCAGCAAGTGGCTACCACACTAGTACATGCAGATAAAGAAACTTCAGTGCCTCAGAACATTTTCCTGAGTCCCAAGCGCACTTACTTGTTTTAGTTGCTAGGTCGTGTCTGACTCTTTTGGGACCCCACAGACTGTAGCCCGCTAGGTACCTCTGTCCGTGGGATTTCCCAGGCAAGAATATTGGAGTGGGTTGCCATTTCCTTCTCCAGGGGATCTTCCCAACCCAGTGATCAAACCCGGGTCTCCTGCATTGTCACGTGGGTTCTTTACCACCGAGCCATCTGGGAAGCCCCAAATTGCATTTTACCCGTGAATTTAATGGGAAAGATCTGCAGGCCTCCTGTGTTCAAAACTCAGAGACAGTGAACAGTGTAGATGGGTCCTCTGTTTCTGTCACCCCCACAAGCACTGCGGTGGCCTGCTCTCTCAGGGGATCCTTCTCCTTAGCCTTCCTCAAGGCCTAGAAGTGTCACAGGATATTTCAACAGGCTGGTCTCAATGGCTTCATCTGCTTGTCACCTCACTTTTTTATCCCACTGCTCATCCCCCACTGCTTATTGATTTAACATCACCTTTATCCTGCAATTTCCTCTTTCTAAATGTTCTCTAAGCCTTTCTCTGCCTTAATTCTAGTATCTTCAGGAATCCACTTCAACCTTGAGTATTTTGAGAACCTAGCTCTCATCAGTGCCAAACTTCTGCCATCATCCCACACACTTAACCATTTGTATGTACATAGAAGCAGTCATTTAATTAATACATCCTTTTTTTCTTTTGGTCAAGCTGCAGAGCATTTGTGACCCTAGTTCCCCACCAGGGATGAAACTTGTGTTCCCTGCAGTGAAACTGTGCAGTCTTAACCACCAGGGAAGTCCTTAATACATTTTTCAATATTATCCATATTATGTCTTATATGCTGGCTTAAGTTAGCTTCACCCTTTTGCTTTAACACAGTGGTATGCACTGAAGGGACTCATGTTTTTCTCACAATGTTTGTCAGAACAAAGATACAGCTCAGTAAAATCATGTTAGAACACTCAAATGCAGTGAAGATGCTTCACTATTTCTTTGGGACTAAAATTGAACATTAAGACTTTGCCGGATATTTGTATACAGATCAGGTTCACAGCCATTGGTTGGCTGGTATTACTAATTTAAATCTAAGGGTAGTACTTCAGATACTATTTCCTCACTTATGACTCAAAAAATGGAACAAAATCAACTCTTTTTTGTACAAAAAAAATCTGTTTTTTTCTACCAATATAATTTGAAAATAAACTATATACTTAGAGATGTTTAATTAAAAAATAATTACATCTTTGTATATGTTAATGACATGTTTATTCCAAGTTTTAGGCTTGATAACTGATGAGGAATTTTGCCATCTTTCCCAATTTTTCAGTAGAACTGGCTTAGAGTCTTAGTCAACTAAATTATAATAATCCACTAGTTTGAAACTATAATAAAATAATCATCTCATTAAATGAACTGCATTTCCTTTTGAAGTTACTTTCCCCTCTGGGCCTTGTGGAAAGGCTGTTAAGAAGTATTCCTCAATTGCATAAATTCCTGCTTTGTTTGGACTTAGATACTGAGGTGTCAGCAATGAATTCATAACTTATAGATGGTGAGTACTTTTAACTAGAGGCACAGCATTTCCTGAAGCAAAGACAATACTTTTTTACTAAATGCCCTTGATCTGCAGAGAACCTCTCCCCCCTCACCTTCCCCCCTACTCCTCCTACCTCCCCACTTCCCACCCCCAAACTGCTTTACACTAGAACTTTTTCCTTTTTCTTTGGAGCTGGAGTTTTGCTATTTTACAGACATATAAGTAAACATAGTGTCTCTGGATGAACAGTATAAGAGATGAGAGTCAGAATCAGGACTTATAGTCAGAACTCTTCAACCCTGGATTAGTCAATATTTTTTCAATAATTATCTACAGTTAGGAAAAGGCAAGTTATTAAAACTGCAAATAGATCCAGGGTTAGATCCTCTGGGAAGTTTTCTGATTTCTGTGGAGATTATCCAGAACCCATCTTTCTTGGCCAGAATCTGCTGATCCCCAAAAATGTAAGGACCAAATGGTGTCCCCAAGCCAGTCACTGGTTATCATTAAAGGGTAATGTGTATGTGTGTTGGTGTGTGAGTGGAGAGGGGGGCTACAAAAATCCTTTCCTGTTTAAGATGATTGCATGCATTCACTTCAGTTTGAAACATCTCTGTGAAGCCTAGACTGTGTGCATAGGTATATATGGGATCTCTTAGCTCACTGAACATAGCTGGCCAGCAGGCCAGGGTTTGGCATCTTCAAATTTCAGGTCTGTCCTTAAGGCAATGATGTGAATATGTCCCCAGGTCACTTAGCTTGCCTATCAGGCTTGCAACCTGAGGTGTTTCTCCAGACACCTTCAATGTGGTAAGATAAAAAGTCATAGCCAAATAGTCTATAGTGCTCATAACATATTATTACACTATAATTATTTCACTCTTTCACCCCTGCCTCTCTCAGACAGGAGACGGAGGAAAAAGAAAAAAGCTCTATCTCTTTAGGGTTCCTTGATGCAAACTCTCTGCAGTTTATCTCATCATCTCCACTTCTTTTCCTACCCCAAGACTTTCCAGCAGTTTCTCTGATTTTTCCTGACGATAAACAGGCCAGCTGGCAACACACCCGACTCCAAATCCCCTGTTTTGCTCAGATGGTCACCTCTGACCGCGACCCCTCCCGCGACGAAATACAGGAGAACCTAGAGGGGCGGCGCCGCCTCCACTTCTCCGTAGGCTCCACTCAAGCTGGTTATTTCTTTTCAGCTCCAGCTCCTTTCCTCCAGCCGCTGCTGTTCCAGAAGCTCCGGGCTGTTGGGTGCTCGGCTCCCAGGGGCCCTACAGGGTAGCGGGCAACTGAGGAGGGGTTGAGGGGAAGGCGGGCCTCGGGCCGGTAGCGCGCAGCTCTGCGGAGCGCGGCGCGGAGACCTTGCTCGCCGGGTGGAAAAGGGGGCGCTAGCGGGCAGGAGGCCTTGCCCGGGTGCCGGGGCGGGCGCGCGGGCTATGGGGTGGCGCCTGTGCAGCCCCTAGGGGACGCGCCCTCTGTGGCTTCTGACTGGCTTCTGCCGCCTCCGAGCAGCCCTCCGCATCGCTGCCTTCGAGCTACGGGTGGAGCCCCGGGAGGCAGGCGAGGGAAGCGGGGGCGTGACTGGGGCGCTGAAGTAGGCGAGCCACAGGGCGCCGCGCCACAGCCGCGCCGGGCAGCAGTAGGGCAGCCGGAGGGGCAGCGACATCTGCGGGCGGGCGGTCGATGCTTTCTGGCGGCGCGGAGCAAGCGGGGCGGCCCCGAGGACTCGGGCCACAGCGAGGCTGGCGGGCCTCACTGCCGATGGATGGACGGCAGACTTGCCAGTCCCGCTGGAGCCCAGGCCTCCAGCGCATGGCCCCGGGCTCAGACTGTAGAAGAAGCGATGTCCCTGGTCGCGCGCTTACATTCATTCCCCCTGCTCGGGTAGCTGGGCGACGTCCGTGAATCTTCGGTTTATCAAGTCACCTCGAGGGACTCAGGGAACCCGTTTTTCCAAATGGGGATAGTGATTATTCTCGTTGCCTCTTGCCTTTAGAAAGTTATTCTAACACGGTTGATCATCCAGCCAGAGTAAGAAGGGAAAATAAACAGCGTGGTCTGTCCCTTGGTGAGGCGATGTACAGGGATCCCGCCAAGTTCGCAGAGCCAGTTTTAGGCGGAGCGGCAAACACAGCCCATTGACAATTCAGCCCCGGAAAGGGTTAACTGCATCCTGCAGGTTCGGTTTACATGTAAATAGAGAGCAGCTGCTCCGCGCGGGCCCCAGTTGGCCCTTTTAAGTTTTTGATTGGTTGCCAATGACATCACCGTCCGTATTATAACACAGTGGACCCAAAGCGGCGTCGGATAAACCCTCCTTAAAGAGCCATGGCCACGCCCCGGCTCCGCCCCCTCCAGGTGCCCATTGGCCGCGGGCTGCAGCGAAGTAGCGGTCAGGTTTCTCCGGATTCCTATTGGTTCAACACGCCGTCGGTCGGCAGCCGGCCCGCCCCCTCAGAACCTTACATTTACAGTGTAGCAAAAGAGAAAGTAACTATGTTGCTGCTGGAGATCAATGAAGCCTAGTGAATGAGGGCTGAATGTACGAATCCCTAGCTGAAGCGGAGCGCCAGATGGTGGAGGGTTACACTTATTTATGAAGTAAGTGGAAGTCACCGTGGCTACTCCTGAGAGTCCAGGGGTGTGAGGCGGTGTGCGTGTGAGTATGTATGTGGTGTGTGTGTGCGCGTGTGTGTGTTGCGATGTTTACGGAGGAGCCACAGCAGGTGAGGTTAAAGTGTTCCCGCTGTTGGCTCACGCCGCCCTGTGCGTTTACTCTCTCTGCAGTCTACTTGGATTGGGGGCGAAGGAAAAAATGAGGTTTGTTGGGATGCTTTGCGGCAGTTTTAAAGGCCAGGGACTTGTTAGTGCGCTGTGTTGCGAAGGAGGATGTTAAGTGCCCCGGAGCGGGGAAGCAGCGTTCTCTGACCACTTAATTTTCTTTCCAGCCGCTAACTAGAGGTGGAAGGGCGGCTAGAGTGGGAGGGGGATAGCTCAGTGTTTTTCGGGGAGGTTTCCTAGACTGTCTGGATGGTTTCATGGGCAATATATATGCCCGACCCTCTGCTGCAGGGATGCAGGTCTCTTTATACACTCCGTGCTTGTGTGTGTGTGTGTGTGAGAGAGAGAGAGTGAGAGAGAGACCGTGTGTGCGCGCCGCGCACTCTTTGTGGAGGTGGGGGTCCCAGCTTGTGTTTCCGTGAGCACGCTTCTGCCTCCCTTTCAAGGGAAATGGACTGTGATCCTGGGACGTACCCTACCAGGTAACACAATAGCAAAGACTTTTCACCGCTGGGTCCAGCTGGGAAACAGTTATAGCTTCTGGAATAGTACTCGCTCTTCAAAAAATACTACGCAAGGGTGGAAGGGGAGGGGGAGGGAGGGAAGAAAGGAGAAAGGGAGGGAGAACAGGGGTTGGATTCTTCTTGCCCATCCAAAGGTAGTGAGAGAAAGCTAAGTCCCGTGGGGATCTGTGGATGTGATAGGTGCGTGCCCGTGTGTGTGTGTGTGTGTGTATTCTGCCTGTGACATTTTGGCTCTGTGTCTGAGAATGGTGACAGTCCTGTGTAGAGAGATGTTGGATGACATTTTTCCAGACATCTCTTAAAGTTGGTTTAGATGAGCTCCTCTTGCATGGCATTTGGTGTCTCCTCTGTGTGTATGTCTAGTAGGAGAGGAGCCAGCAGGGCCCAGGAGTGGAGTGCCTCTATGCCCATGGGGAGGAAGGAACTGTCCCTTTTCAGGTACCCTCTCATGAGACAGGACATAGACCCCTGTGGGCAACTCTTTACTTCTCATTGGGAAGTCTTCTTTATGAATCCGTCCTCTTGAAGAGGGGGCACGTCTGTGTGAGATTAAAAGATTATGCATAGCGGCTACCTTCCGCTGAGAGAAGCTCTAGGATGTTCCTGTAGGGAAAGGAGGAGAATGGAGAGTTGAAGTGGTCCTTTTCTTAAAGGCAGGAGTGGAGTGGGTGGTGTGGCAAGGGAGCCATCTGAGGGATGGATCTGTCAGGATCAGGGTTTTCAGACCTGCCTCCCTAGCTTGAGGCTTCATTTTAGGGGACCAGTATGTAATGGAAGAAGAAATGCAGATTAATTTATAAATAAGAGGGCAATAGGAAACATGGGAGGTTTTAATATGACTTTGTTGTGCTTTTCAAAGGGCTTGGGAGAAAGAAAAGTAAGAATAGCTCAAAATTAAAGAGATTCACTTAGAGGGCTACTTTCATTCTGATATGCAGAAAGTTGACATCTGCCCCTGATGTATATTTAGCTGCTGTATATTCCCATGAGCCTTGCCAGCACTCTTGGTCATTCCTTTGCCTTTGCAGTGGCTGAAGGAATTACATGGAAAGTATGCAAGGGTGGACGTATGGGTCCTTCTCAGATGACTGCAGTATACTTCTGCCTTGGAGATGAGGCCCAGAAGAGATGCTTCTTAAGAACCTTCCCTTCCATCATGAGCTTTTCTGATCCTTTGTGCTTGTACTTTTTCTAAGGCTGAACTTGGATGTGGGTCCATGAAAGGTTGTTCATCAATATTTGCATAGACTACATCTAACCTTAAACTCAGTAAGGACAGGGGGTGGGGAGGGGCATGGTCCTCAGGCGTGCATCCTCTTTGAATCCATAGTGGTGAGTGTCAAGCTCTGAGTGACAGGATACTGGGCACTTAGGACAACTTCGCCAAGAGGGATGCAAAGTCCTTTCCTAGGGATTGGATTCGACTGCTTTTTGTGTCACATGACTTTATTCTTTCTTTCCCCCCCTCCCCTTCTTTGCAGACTGTCTTGAGTTCTTCTTGAATTGCCAGTTTTCAGCCTCCTCATGCCTCCGTCTCCTTTAGACGACAGGGTAGTGGTGGCACTGTCTAGGCCCGTTCGACCTCAGGATCTCAACCTTTGTTTAGACTCTAGCTACCTTGGCTCTACCGCCCCTGGCAGTACCAGCCACACTCCTGTCATCGCCACCACCGTTGTGTCCCTAAAGGCTGCGAATCTGACGTATATGCCCTCATCCAGCGGCTCTGCCCGCTCCCTGAATTGTGGGTGCAGCAGTGCCAGCTGCTGCACTGTGGCAACCTACGACAAGGACAATCAGGCCCCAACCCAGGCCATTGCCGCTGGCCCTGCCACCACTGCCATCGGAAGCTCTACCACCTGTCCTGCCAGCCAGATGGTCAACAACAGTGAGAATGCAGGCTCTCTAAGTCCATCAGGTGGGGTGGGCAGCCCCGTGGCAGGGACCCCCAAACAGCTAGCCAGCATCAAAATAATCTACCCCAATGACCTGGCCAAGAAGATGACCAAATGCAGCAAGAGTCACCTGCCAAGCCAGGGCCCTGTTATCATTGACTGCCGGCCCTTCATGGAGTACAACAAGAGTCACATCCAAGGAGCTGTCCACATTAACTGTGCCGATAAGATCAGCCGGCGGAGACTGCAGCAGGGCAAGATCACGGTCTTAGACTTGATTTCCTGTAGGGAAGGCAAGGACTCTTTCAAGAGGATCTTTTCCAAAGAAATTATAGTTTACGATGAGAATACCAATGAGCCGAGCCGAGTGGTACCCTCCCAGCCACTCCACATAGTCCTCGAGTCTCTGAAGAGAGAAGGCAAAGAACCTCTGGTGTTGAAAGGTAATGCCCCCGCCCCCTCCCCAAGCACAGCCCTGGGGTCACCCTGGGTTTTCTCTGAGAAGTACCAGCTTCCTCCTTCTGCTGGCTGCAAAATACCAGAATTGCCTTTCTTCTTGTCTTCCCTTCCATGCCCTCTCTTATTTTGGGGTTGGCAGAGAAACCCAGCAACCTTGAACTGAAAGCCAGAAGGCTTGGGCTCTGGTCTTTAATTCACCTTCTCATTTGCATTGTACAAGTCATTTCCCCCTCTCGGAGATGGTTTTCTCATCTTTCTAAAAAGGGGCTCCATGACACCACATGGCATCTGCAGTCATGCCTGCCCTGGTAACTCTGTTTCATTCAAACTAGCTGGAAATTTCTTGTCTCTCAGACCTAACCAAAGCTGATGGAACAGAGAAAACCGCAACTGTGGTGAACTGCAAGTAAACCTCCAGGTACCAGTTCTTTCTGTGGGAAATTCTTCCTCTTTCTCACCTCTCTGAAAGTGACCTTCAAAAAGGGCAGAGATCCTTATTTTAGGGCCCCTCCGAGAGNTGCCGATGGATGGACGGCAGACTTGCCAGTCCCGCTGGAGCCCAGGCCTCCAGCGCATGGCCCCGGGCTCAGACTGTAGAAGAAGCGATGTCCCTGGCCGCGCGCTTACATTCATTCCCCCTGCTCGGGTAGCTGGGCGACGTCCGTGAATCTTCGGTTTATCAAGTCACCTCGAGGGACTCAGGGAACCCGTTTTTCCAAATGGGGATAGTGATTATTCTCGTTGCCTCTTGCCTTTAGAAAGTTATTCTAACACGGTTGATCATCCAGCCAGAGTAAGAAGGGAAAATAAACAGCGTGGTCTGTCCCTTGGTGAGGCGATGTACAGGGATCCCGCCAAGTTCGCAGAGCCAGTTTTAGGCGGAGCGGCAAACACAGCCCATTGACAATTCAGCCCCGGAAAGGGTTAACTGCATCCTGCAGGTTCGGTTTACATGTAAATAGAGAGCAGCTGCTCCGCGCGGGCCCCAGTTGGCCCTTTTAAGTTTTTGATTGGTTGCCAATGACATCACCGTCCGTATTATAACACAGTGGACCCAAAGCGGCGTCGGATAAACCCTCCTTAAAGAGCCATGGCCACGCCCCGGCTCCGCCCCCTCCAGGTGCCCATTGGCCGCGGGCTGCAGCGAAGTAGCGGTCAGGTTTCTCCGGATTCCTATTGGTTCAACACGCCGTCGGTCGGCAGCCGGCCCGCCCCCTCAGAACCTTACATTTACAGTGTAGCAAAAGAGAAAGTAACTATGTTGCTGCTGGAGATCAATGAAGCCTAGTGAATGAGGGCTGAATGTACGAATCCCTAGCTGAAGCGGAGCGCCAGATGGTGGAGGGTTACACTTATTTATGAAGTAAGTGGAAGTCACCGTGGCTACTCCTGAGAGTCCAGGGGTGTGAGGCGGTGTGCGTGTGAGTATGTATGTGGTGTGTGTGTGCGCGTGTGTGTGTTGCGATGTTTACGGAGGAGCCACAGCAGGTGAGGTTAAAGTGTTCCCGCTGTTGGCTCACGCCGCCCTGTGCGTTTACTCTCTCTGCAGTCTACTTGGATTGGGGGCGAAGGAAAAAATGAGGTTTGTTGGGATGCTTTGCGGCAGTTTTAAAGGCCAGGGACTTGTTAGTGCGCTGTGTTGCGAAGGAGGATGTTAAGTGCCCCGGAGCGGGGAAGCAGCGTTCTCTGACCACTTAATTTTCTTTCCAGCCGCTAACTAGAGGTGGAAGGGCGGCTAGAGTGGGAGGGGGATAGCTCAGTGTTTTTCGGGGAGGTTTCCTAGACTGTCTGGATGGTTTCATGGGCAATATATATGCCCGACCCTCTGCTGCAGGGATGCAGGTCTCTTTATACACTCCGTGCTTGTGTGTGTGTGTGTGTGAGAGAGAGAGAGTGAGAGAGAGACCGTGTGTGCGCGCCGCGCACTCTTTGTGGAGGTGGGGGTCCCAGCTTGTGTTTCCGTGAGCACGCTTCTGCCTCCCTTTCAAGGGAAATGGACTGTGATCCTGGGACGTACCCTACCAGGTAACACAATAGCAAAGACTTTTCACCGCTGGGTCCAGCTGGGAAACAGTTATAGCTTCTGGAATAGTACTCGCTCTTCAAAAAATACTACGCAAGGGTGGAAGGGGAGGGGGAGGGAGGGAAGAAAGGAGAAAGGGAGGGAGAACAGGGGTTGGATTCTTCTTGCCCATCCAAAGGTAGTGAGAGA
Source organism: Oreotragus oreotragus (assembly GCA_006410675.1). Taxonomy (NCBI): domain Eukaryota; kingdom Metazoa; phylum Chordata; class Mammalia; order Artiodactyla; family Bovidae; genus Oreotragus; species Oreotragus oreotragus. Next base: position 301,847 of record SJYX01002984.1, on the reverse strand, counting down.
AAGCTAAGTCCCGTGGGGATCTGTGGATGTGATAGGTGCGTGCCCGTGTGTGTGTGTGTGTGTGTATTCTGCCTGTGACATTTTGGCTCTGTGTCTGAGAATGGTGACAGTCCTGTGTAGAGAGATGTTGGATGACATTTTTCCAGACATCTCTTAAAGTTGGTTTAGATGAGCTCCTCTTGCATGGCATTTGGTGTCTCCTCTGTGTGTATGTCTAGTAGGAGAGGAGCCAGCAGGGCCCAGGAGTGGAGTGCCTCTATGCCCATGGGGAGGAAGGAACTGTCCCTTTTCAGGTACCCTCTCATGAGACAGGACATAGACCCCTGTGGGCAACTCTTTACTTCTCATTGGGAAGTCTTCTTTATGAATCCGTCCTCTTGAAGAGGGGGCACGTCTGTGTGAGATTAAAAGATTATGCATAGCGGCTACCTTCCGCTGAGAGAAGCTCTAGGATGTTCCTGTAGGGAAAGGAGGAGAATGGAGAGTTGAAGTGGTCCTTTTCTTAAAGGCAGGAGTGGAGTGGGTGGTGTGGCAAGGGAGCCATCTGAGGGATGGATCTGTCAGGATCAGGGTTTTCAGACCTGCCTCCCTAGCTTGAGGCTTCATTTTAGGGGACCAGTATGTAATGGAAGAAGAAATGCAGATTAATTTATAAATAAGAGGGCAATAGGAAACATGGGAGGTTTTAATATGACTTTGTTGTGCTTTTCAAAGGGCTTGGGAGAAAGAAAAGTAAGAATAGCTCAAAATTAAAGAGATTCACTTAGAGGGCTACTTTCATTCTGATATGCAGAAAGTTGACATCTGCCCCTGATGTATATTTAGCTGCTGTATATTCCCATGAGCCTTGCCAGCACTCTTGGTCATTCCTTTGCCTTTGCAGTGGCTGAAGGAATTACATGGAAAGTATGCAAGGGTGGACGTATGGGTCCTTCTCAGATGACTGCAGTATACTTCTGCCTTGGAGATGAGGCCCAGAAGAGATGCTTCTTAAGAACCTTCCCTTCCATCATGAGCTTTTCTGATCCTTTGTGCTTGTACTTTTTCTAAGGCTGAACTTGGATGTGGGTCCATGAAAGGTTGTTCATCAATATTTGCATAGACTACATCTAACCTTAAACTCAGTAAGGACAGGGGGTGGGGAGGGGCATGGTCCTCAGGCGTGCATCCTCTTTGAATCCATAGTGGTGAGTGTCAAGCTCTGAGTGACAGGATACTGGGCACTTAGGACAACTTCGCCAAGAGGGATGCAAAGTCCTTTCCTAGGGATTGGATTCGACTGCTTTTTGTGTCACATGACTTTATTCTTTCTTTCCCCCCCTCCCCTTCTTTGCAGACTGTCTTGAGTTCTTCTTGAATTGCCAGTTTTCAGCCTCCTCATGCCTCCGTCTCCTTTAGACGACAGGGTAGTGGTGGCACTGTCTAGGCCCGTTCGACCTCAGGATCTCAACCTTTGTTTAGACTCTAGCTACCTTGGCTCTACCGCCCCTGGCAGTACCAGCCACACTCCTGTCATCGCCACCACCGTTGTGTCCCTAAAGGCTGCGAATCTGACGTATATGCCCTCATCCAGCGGCTCTGCCCGCTCCCTGAATTGTGGGTGCAGCAGTGCCAGCTGCTGCACTGTGGCAACCTACGACAAGGACAATCAGGCCCCAACCCAGGCCATTGCCGCTGGCCCTGCCACCACTGCCATCGGAAGCTCTACCACCTGTCCTGCCAGCCAGATGGTCAACAACAGTGAGAATGCAGGCTCTCTAAGTCCATCAGGTGGGGTGGGCAGCCCCGTGGCAGGGACCCCCAAACAGCTAGCCAGCATCAAAATAATCTACCCCAATGACCTGGCCAAGAAGATGACCAAATGCAGCAAGAGTCACCTGCCAAGCCAGGGCCCTGTTATCATTGACTGCCGGCCCTTCATGGAGTACAACAAGAGTCACATCCAAGGAGCTGTCCACATTAACTGTGCCGATAAGATCAGCCGGCGGAGACTGCAGCAGGGCAAGATCACGGTCTTAGACTTGATTTCCTGTAGGGAAGGCAAGGACTCTTTCAAGAGGATCTTTTCCAAAGAAATTATAGTTTACGATGAGAATACCAATGAGCCGAGCCGAGTGGTACCCTCCCAGCCACTCCACATAGTCCTCGAGTCTCTGAAGAGAGAAGGCAAAGAACCTCTGGTGTTGAAAGGTAATGCCCCCGCCCCCTCCCCAAGCACAGCCCTGGGGTCACCCTGGGTTTTCTCTGAGAAGTACCAGCTTCCTCCTTCTGCTGGCTGCAAAATACCAGAATTGCCTTTCTTCTTGTCTTCCCTTCCATGCCCTCTCTTATTTTGGGGTTGGCAGAGAAACCCAGCAACCTTGAACTGAAAGCCAGAAGGCTTGGGCTCTGGTCTTTAATTCACCTTCTCATTTGCATTGTACAAGTCATTTCCCCCTCTCGGAGATGGTTTTCTCATCTTTCTAAAAAGGGGCTCCATGACACCACATGGCATCTGCAGTCATGCCTGCCCTGGTAACTCTGTTTCATTCAAACTAGCTGGAAATTTCTTGTCTCTCAGACCTAACCAAAGCTGATGGAACAGAGAAAACCGCAACTGTGGTGAACTGCAAGTAAACCTCCAGGTACCAGTTCTTTCTGTGGGAAATTCTTCCTCTTTCTCACCTCTCTGAAAGTGACCTTCAAAAAGGGCAGAGATCCTTATTTTAGGGCCCCTCCGAGAGTTCACCCCAAACATCCATTCTTTTGCCCAGACTCCAAGGGACGGAGTCATTTTATGAAATACCCCCTAACACACTGTTTCTTCTGGTGTCACCTGACAACCGTTGACATCACAGCTCCTTCCAAGATGGGATGGTGGGTCACTTGCCCCAGGACACTGAGCATGAATAACTGGATGTCAGTGTCATTGAGCCCTGGCAGGAGGAATTAATTGCCCACCCATCTCTGGGCTCTTTCTGCACAGCGTTGCCTAACCTAGAGGGAGTCCACATCTCCTGTCCCTCCCAGATGTGTCTCTTTGCCCTTGGATGCCATCCTTTGGGACACTGTACGCCACACTTCATCTTCAGTGTTTTCTATCAGGTGGTGGTGGTGATGGCGGTAGTGAGAGACAGTCTTCTTTCTTCTCTTTCCTTGAGTGTTGAGTCAAGGCACACAGTCAGGGCCACATTGCCAGCCAGTCTCCTGCACTGTGTAGACCAAAGGCATTGCTGGGTTCCTTTGAACACCATGCATATTTGAATTGCAACAGGCCATTGGAACGAGCAAGGTAGTTGGTTTTCCTTTGCGGGCTAGTTCTGCCATTCTTCTTGTCTTCCCAATGGTGCATTCTGCCTTTTATTGAGGAGTGTTCTTAGAAATCTAGTTCTAAATTTCTTGGACCTCATCTCCCCTGCCCACCCTCACTGTCCTTGACCCTGCTCTTATTGGGCTCAACTATCACAAAGATACAGCTTCCCTTAAGGAAGGGCTGGTGGGCTCTCAGGGGAAGGAGAACATCCAGAGTGTTCCAACAGCACCCAGGCATTTTATGTTGGTTTTGATGGGTTTTCTTGTGGTTACTGATATGCTCATATTCCCTCTGTGTATCCTTGTATTTTGTTGTTTTGTATTCTTGTTTGGCTGACTTTGAGTGATTCCCAGTAGGTTTACCCAGCTAGCATTCTGTCTCTGTGATCCTGGCTTGTCTCATCTTTTTCAGAAGAGAAAATACACTCTACAGACTTCTCATGTGTTTGTATTGGGGAGCCAAGAAGTGGAGAACCAATGGAGTGATCTGCAGGGTGGTCTCTCGCTCATGTAGAGTAGATGCCGATGAGGGAAGGCAGGCCTTTTGTGTCCAAATGATCTGAGAACAGGCATCAAATAATCCACATGAAGATGACCCTGGACTTAAACATTGAGAGTGTTAAGGAGGAGCTATAGATTCTACTTTCTACTTTGGAGTGGGCATTATTGTGTATGGGGGTGGCTTGTCAGTTGCTGGGAAATGAATCTCCTAGGTGTTGCTGATCAAAGTGGGGTTCCTCTCCCCATTTCCTGTGAATGCAGCTGAGAGCCCAGGCAGTCTGGGCTTGTTCCTCGGTGTCAGTAAGGTTGCCTCAACGGGGCGGGGCCAGGCATGCTGCTGATGTCACCGCTGGGCGCCTGCCGCCACCACCGCCAACACGGCTCACCATTTTCGGGTTGGTGAGACGCAGAGGCGGTCGATCTGGAAGTTGCCTGGTGGTAGAGGTTGTATTATTTGTAGTTTGAGCTCTTTCTTCAAATATCTGGGGATTTTGTCGAAGATATGTAGTTTGGGAGCAGGAGGGTCTGTAATGTACTTTATTATTTTTGTCCTTGTGATTTTGGTCTCTATGGTGTGTGGGGGGGGGTGGCCTAAAATTGGGACCATGATGGTAAAGAAGGGAAAGAGATCAATATTAGAATGCCCCTCTAGTTGTCCTTTGATCTGGGTAAGCCAAAAGTTAAGACCCTAACACCACTGAGGTGAAAATGGGGTGGGTACCTCTGAGAAGGTATGGCCAGCAAACTTCGCCTAGGTTCTCGAGTGGGTCTATCAGACGATTCTGATCTGGCTTTTCTGCTGAGGTTTATTTTAGTAATCCCCACCCTTGGTGATGTAAGATTTTATTTTAGCAAGAGTAGTAGCGGTACCATTTTGGAAGGAGTGGTTTTCGCGGGAAGATGTGGTGGGGGTAGCGGTGGGGGTTGGCTAGCATCTGGGGTAGATGCTTCTAAGGCTTCGGGAGTTTATTTTCAGAGATTTCAGTACAATCCTGGGTTAATTTGTGGCTGACCCATCTGGCTCTCTGGTTTCTGTCTGTAAACACTGGTTGCTGCCCTCCCTGTCCAAGTTTTATGTCCCCCTGTTTGACTGCCACGCTCTCCATGTCTGGTGCTGCCTGTCAAGTAGAGCGGCTGCTCAGACGCTGTCTTAGTAATGCTGTGTCAGGTTGGGAAGAAACTGATCAGAGGCGCAGAAGCCCCTGGGATTAAGGGACTGTCCTAATTTACGGTCCCCTCCCCATTGGGACCTATGTCTGAATTCGTATTTTATTCTCATCCTCCAAAGAAGAAATGGCATCAGATCTGTGCTTCTACTCCACCTGGCAGACCATGGTCAAATGGGTACATGTGGAGAGACTTGCAAAGGCTTTGAAAGAATTATAATCTGTTTTACACAAAGTTGATTTTTAATGAGATTTTGCACCCAGCTGAATAAGGAGGCTAGACGATTCTGGGTTTTCCATAATGAGAGCTACCATCTTTGCTCTGATGTTTGTAAGGTTTCCTTTCTTTTCAGCAAGGCTGGGTTCAGGGAAGTCATTTGTCATTTACCTATGTAGGAATGGATAGTCTATTATCACCTCCTCTTTAAAGACAATCTGTGTCTTTAAAATTTTTATTATAAAAGCTTTCAAATACAGAGAAACCTAGAAAAGAGTATCGTGATCACCATATACCTAGTACCCAGATTAAACAATTGTTAATGTTTTCCCTCTCTGCTTTTCTCTTCCTTTATTGGTTGTTGAAATATATTAGAATATAGATAATGTTTGACAATATTTCAGTATGTTTATGTTTAAACTTAATGCTTTCAAATTAAGAAGGATGGGCATATTTTATAGTACTGTACGGACAACATTTTCACTCCTAAACGTTGGTGTCATGTTCCTGCTGTTGACTTTTTCCAGCATGGAATTCCATTTTGACTAACTGGCGACTATTGCATCTATAGGGCAGCGCCCCCTACCCCACCAAAACCCACCCACTCCCCCAGACTGGGAGGGATCTATAGCTTCCTCTTCCACAGGAGTCTATCAAGTCCCATACCTGTACTTACTTGGCTCTGTGCTGTCACGAAACAAAGAGTGACTGACAGGTCTGCCCCTGAGTCAGTGGTATTTATTGGGGGCAGGGCTGGCAGGGGAGGAGTGAGTACCACTTCAGGAAGCTGATTCAGTAGCAAAAATCTTATCACATGGAGAGGTAACTTTTTATGCTAGAAAACTTTCCATCAAAACCCCTGAAGTGAGCAACATAGATGGTACATCCTCCCTAGTCACAAAGGGCTCTGAAGTCAATACTTGTAGGCAGTACTGAGTCTGATGACAAAATGAAGGGCTGTGCTTAGACATCAGAGACTCTGAGGAAGTATGTTTTCTCTTCTGCATTGTTTTGTGGGAGAAACAAAAGTCTTCCTCTCGTCCGTCAGGGATGTTAGGATTTTTTTTTTTTTTTAAGATATTGAAACAAAAGCATAATCTATTTTTCACAGGTTTAGTGTTGTGATTCTGAGCTTCTGTTTAACATCCAGACATACTGAATATTAGCCGTGTAGCAAATGGTGGGGAGATTCAGGCAGGAGCAGGGGGCCAGCCTGTCTGAGTGTCTTGGCTTACACCTTGCTAGCTAGGTGCCCTTGGCCAATGGCTACTTCCCTTACTTTCTTATTTTCATAAAGGATGTAGCAGCAGCACTCTCCTGGTGGTAGTTTAGGTAGTAAATGAATTAATGTGTACAAAGTGTCTAGAACAGTTGCTCATACAGAGTGAACTCTCCCTCCGTGTAGCCCAGTAGTATTACTGTTGGTTGAACAGAAATGATGGTGTCAGTAAAACTGCAGTTTTGGCCTCTTCCAAAGGAGTGCAAATAACAAGTTAGGTACAGCCGTGTGTGTGTGTGTGTGTGTGTGTGTTGCTATGGCCTAAAAATAACTTGATGACTGTTACCTAATTTAAGTAGCATACAGTTGGAGTGCCAAGTAATTACAAAGACATGTTGGGTCAGAAGGCCAGAGTAATTTCGGCATATCCTAGAATTATTTATTCAGTGGGGAATTTGTAAAAATGTGATGATAAATCTGTCCAACGAATGTCCCTTAACTAAATAATGAAAGTATAAAACTATTAAGCTTTGCTTTTTCTGGCCTCTCATCAGGCTGATTTATTTTTGGAATAAGGATTGTAGTCTGACTATAAAAGGGGAGGTGGAAGGAGTGGGGAGTATGCTTCATTTTGAAAAGTTCTCGAAGCTTTGCGTTTTGATGAGATGGAAGGCCAGGGAAAAGGAGTGAATTCATAGAAAGGCCTGCTCATTTCTTTCAGTGAGTCTTGAACCTTGCCGCGAGCTGGTTCAGAGTTGCCTGTATCTTCCTTAAGCTTTTGGATATACTGTGCTGCTTCCTAACTAAAATGTTAAGTAAAAGTCCGTTCACTGTGTGTTCAGCAGAGTTTAGCTTACTTTCACCTGAGCTCCAATCGGGACTTTGCCACTGACCAACTGGAGGTGTCCTTAGGCAACTCAGGTTACCACTCCAAGCCCGTTTCTCTTCACTGTAAAACAGGGATAGTTCCAACATCAAGGATGAAAGACGATGTAAATAGAGTGTCTGGCACATCGATAGCTGTCAATAAAGCAGGACCCTGGGCGCTGCCCCACTACCCCCACGCCCTTTCAGAATTTCATCCATGAGACTGGGTGAGGGGGCAGCGGGGTGGGAAGAAGGGGTGTGCCCTTTCTAAGCACAGCCCCGGAGAGCATGTTAAGTAGGAACCACTGTTCTCACCCATTCAGATCAGTTAAGTTAACCATCTGGCTTGTCAAGGACAAGTTCAAGAAACTCCTTTTAGATGAGAAAAAGCAGGGTAGAGGAAGGGAGATTTGGCAAAGTTACAGGAACTGAAACATTCTCTAGACATAGCCTTGTGGTGTTCCTGCTCTCAGGAGCTGGCGTTAACCTCTGACCAGGAACTGGCCCTGCTTCCTTTATTCTAGTATTAGCACCGACCAGCCTCTGCCTGGCCCAGCATCACCGGGGAGCACTAGTTTGGGCATAGTAATATGTTGGTTTGCAGTTCCGAAGCAATTTGGTTCAAGCAGCTACAGGACACAAGAGGGGCAGCAGTTCTCATCCCAGGAGAAGTCATCTCACCTCTTCTGAACTCGAGAATCCCAGGTTATAGAGGAGGAAGGAGGCTTAGAGGTCACTAGTCCAGAACCTTCACTGCAGGCTGCACCTTGAAATCATCTGAGCAACTTAAAGCCTAGGATGCTCTGTTCCCACCCCCAGTGATTCTGATTAAATTGGTCTGGGGTCCAGCTGAAGTATCAAGACTCTTAAAAGCTCCCAGGTGATTCAAACACGCAGTGAACTGGGACACCATCGATCTCATCGTCGTATTATGCAGTTGCGGAATTGGGGCCTAGAGAGGTTTATTGCTCGTCCAAGGTCACATGCATGATTAATTTCAGAGCCTTAGTGCAAAAATAGGTCTCTCCAGGTCGATAGGTTGATTGTGTGTATGTGTGTGTGTCTGTATAAAATAATACATACATAATTTTAAAGATATCTGTTTTAAAATCTTTATTGAATTTGTTACAATATTACTTCTAATTTTTTTTAACCCATCCATCTCGTTTATTAAGTTCACTATGTTTTTTTTCCCAAAACTTAAAATATTTAATTTTTTATTGAGGTATAGCCAATTTAGCCAATTAACAATGTTGTAGTAGTTTCAGGTGAACAGTGAAGGGACTCAGCCATACATATACATGTATCATTCTCCAAACTCCCCTCCCATCCAGGCTGGCACATAACATTGAGCAGGGTTCCGCGTGCTGTACAATAGGTCTTTGTTGATTATTCATTTTAAATACAGCAGTGTGTACATGACCTTCTTAAAGTCCTTAATTATCCCTTCCCCTTGGCAACCATTTTCTATGTTTTGTTTTTTTGGCCTCAAGGCCTGTGGGGCCTTAGCTCCTCCACCAGAAATCAAACCCAGGTACCCTGCATTGGAAGGCAAAGTCTTAACCACTGGACTGCCAGGGAAGTCCCTAAAATAATATGTTTAATCAAGAATGAGATGGTTGGATGGCATCACTGACTCAGTGGATATGAGTTTGAGCAAACTCAGGGAGATAGTGAAGGACGGGGAAGCCTGGTGCGCTGCACTCCATGGGGTCACAGATTTGGACATGACTTAGCGAATGAACAGCAACAACAATCAATCATTCTGAGTGTTGCTACCTTTGTTCTTGAATTTTGGGACTTCAGTCCGGAAGTATAAGGACTTAAGTCTAAGATATTTTGAAACCAGCAAGCTCATGGCCCTGATATTTACCTGGGTCCTAGAAATATGGAACAATATTAATGATTATTTGATCCCATCTTCTAGGGAATTTAATGGTTTCAGGAAGAGCTGCAAAACAATTATCAAAATGCACCCCTGTACCTAGATGTCTAAGGACTTATGTATTGGTTGGTTTCCATGAATATTAAACCCTTGTGGGTATGGGAGATTCATTCATTAAAAATTTTTTTTTTTTCATTGAAGTATAGTTGATTTACAATACAGTGTTGCATTAATTACTGCTATACAGCAAAGTGATTGTTCATCATATATCACTGAATGCCTTCTATGTGCTCAGCGCTGGTCTTTAGGCTAAGGCATCTACCATCATAACTAGGATAATTTGAATGTTAGAATGAGGGCATGTGTGGACCAGGCTAATATTCCAAATCCATTCCACCTTTCAGCTCATGTACCTATGTGGATTCTTCATTCTCTTCTACAGCAAAATCTTGTTTAGGGAACAGTTTATCTGGAGGAAATATCATTCCCCTGGGAAATCCATGTTTGTGTGACCTTTGGCGTTTTTCTCCTTTATTTTTCCCTTTCAAGATAGAGTCTGGCCTTTTCTAAGCACATCTCCTTGGGCCAACACAATTTCTTTCCAAAGTCTTGATCCAAAAAATTATTATTTTTTTTTTATTTTTTATTTTTTTATCAAAAAAGGAAATGCATATACTCTGTCTCAAGAAGCTCAGGGCTGACAGGCTTCCTCTGTGCATTGGAGTGGAACTGTGTCATTTGAACCTCACTAATTTGGGACATGTTGCTGATAGGAATAAGACCTGTGTTTATTTTTTCCTGCAAGCTCTCTATGAAAAGAGGGCATGCAAAGCAAACAAACATTGTAAATGGTATTTCAGAGACAAGGTTTTGGCCTGCTTAGGCAAAAAAAAAAAAAAAAAGAGTTTCCAAGTACAATTAAAAACTACTCTAAGGGACCAACTGAGCTATCAGGGAAGCCCGCTCTAAGGGACAGGGCTTCGATAAAAACACAAGTATTTACCGTTTTGAAGCCTGTGCTGTGTGGGTCCCTCTTGCACAGATTTTCTGTGGCTACAGATCCATGTACTGTAACCTTACTAATTAGAAAAATGGGAAGGAAGAAAAAAGTGTGAGTATGAACCACAGCCTGAATTTTATTGTAGAGTATTTCAATATACATTTTATATTCATGTTGATGTAGTATCCTTTCTAATTATGAAGTCCTTGATTCTAGATGCTTTTAGGCATAAGTAAGGAGGAAAGTCTCAGCATCTTTTTTCTCAGCTTAAATCTGTATAATCTATTATTACTTAAAGTTGGGAAATACATCTATATTTATGTAAATATATTTATAAATACATTATATATGTATATATATATACTTTTTCCAGTCCCCACCCCAACAAGACCCGTATTTTATGTAACTTAAAGGGAAAACAAGCTTGAGCCTATGCTTTTGGATACAGAAATGAGCTGTGCAGCCTGGTATTTTCATATAAAATAAAGTCTGCTACCCTATGCTCTGCCTCTAGATCACTAACAGGAAGAAGAGGTTTGCGGATTCATCAAATTATCTGTATTGCCATGATGTTTTATTTGTGATAGAAGTCTACTTGTCTCTCTTTTACCACCCCTCCCCAAGACTGGAATTTGACAGACATCGAAATCAAGCTAAACTCTCTCAGAGTTCTTCAAGAAAGGGTGTGGTTTGGCCTTTCTACTTCCCAGTGGACTCCCATCAGGCATCTGTTGCCCCTTTCTCAATTAAGTAAACAGACGGAGCCGCCCGCTGCAGGGGGCACTGAGGCCGTCCTTCCTCCCTTTGAGGAGTGTAAGCTTCCCCTTATGATGTGAGCTCACGTGATCTGACTTTGTGTCCCTGGCTAAGGAGGCGGTCACCACTTTAGGCAGAACATTACTGTCCAGTTCTTTAGTCCTCGGTCCTTATTCTATGGGGGAAATAATCCCACATTCTTTGAACTGTGGCCCTGGGGTTGGCTACCACTGGGCTAAATATCACCAGCTGTTGCTCCTGGCAGACAGGGAAGAAAAAGCAGATTGGGAGGAAAGGAAGGAGGCGCGGGGGTGCAGAGGAAAGAGAATGCTGTGAGGGCAGAGGGTGCTGTCCGAGTCAGAGACCGGATGTCAGGCTCCTCGACCGGAGTCCTGGGTTCCAGTTTCCAAGGCCGTGAATTACTGTCATCAGTTCTGACCACGTCTGTGTCTCTCTTAAAATAATAAGACAGTCTTCTCAGAGGGGCTTCCTTGAAGGGATCCAGGACATCTTCCTAGGCCTTGTATTTCTTATTAAAAACATATTGTTATGGTAAGATCTTTAAGAATGGTCTGATGATTCTCATGGAGTGATATTTTACTCTGACAGGGGAACACTATTTAATCACATATAACTGACCATCCTATCATCCCTGAAATTAGAAAATTATTTTCCAGATAGTTTGAGTTGGGGGAGCGATTGAAAGTTTTCTATGTGCTGGGCATCGGGCTATCACATCAGCGTCTTAGTTAGTTCCCAGCACAGTTTCCTGAGGGAGGTTTTAGATTCCTAGTTTTACAGAGGGAGAATCAGAGGAGGAGATTCAGTACCCTCCTCTGCCCCTATTATTAACCAGTGAGTTTCAGAATGAGAACTGAAACCCAGTTCTAAGGATCTCAAAGGCTCAGTTCTTCCCAGGCTGGCCACATGTTTATTTACAAGCGAGCTATAGCTCTCATTCCTTAGGGTCCCTTTAACTGTGCTTTATCTATGAAATGTCCTTGGTTACAATATCTGCGCCTCCCCCCACATTTTCTTGTACTTCCTCAACTGAAAATTCCAGTGCTCAGAGTGGCTGACTGTGTCCTCAGAGAGGAGCTGGCTGCTCAGTGACCTCATCCTGAATTATATCCCAGCTTTGGGAAACTTCAAATTTTGGTCACAGCAGAGGTTTCTAACTAGAGCAACCAATCAATGAAAGAAATATTTGAAAACTGCAATGATTATTTGTAGCATTTATGAAATGTTTGCTATCTAGTGGACTCTGACATGGGAGCACTGTTTCTCATGATAAGACTGCACTCTACATATGAGTGACTGAGACTCAGAGAGGTCCAGACACTTGTCCAAGGTCACTCAGCTGTACGTGGTAGAGACTGCGGGGCACAGCGTTCTGAAGCTTCTGCTCTGTGTATTTTCAACACAGAGAAGTTTAGCTTGCATTCTTCTAGTAGCCTGTGGATCTGAGGATGAGGCTTCCTTCTTTTGTCCATATGAATGTACTCACTTTCTAGAGCTGGGAGTAGATAAGGAAGAAGGAAGACAAATATGAAACTACACATAGTAAGAAGGCATGTTTGATAGGTATATACGACGATATCCCAAAGACTCTAAGACCCAACAGTATTTGATTATTTATGTTTTATATTCATTATCTGTTCTATTAATATGGATAATAATATTAACTATGTTATTTTCCCTCCTCAAGGGCGTAAAGAATTTCTTTTTGTTATCATTACCTCTGGGAAGTGAATTCTCTGAGATTAGTGAATAAGAATCTTATCAAACTATTTACTATTTATTGTTTTCCTCTTCTTTCTTTATCTTTCTTCTTCTGTTGTAAATCTAAGCTTATAAACACAGCTCAGGTAACCTGAAAGTGTGACAGGGACAGAGTCCAGAAAAAGGATAAATAACATCCTTGAAGGATAGCAGAGTGGACCCCTGGGAACCATGTGCTTGAAGTAGTATTCATTCAGGCAGAATTATTGAACATTTTTTTACACTGTCCCATTTTACAGATATGGAAACTAATTACTTACCCAAGAGAATGTAGTTGGAAGCAGCACTGGCATAGAATCCATATTTCCTAACTCTCAGTTTAGTAATTATCCTTTAAATCCCAGTGGGGGTATAATGCTTTGGTTTGCATTTGAGTTGTTACTAAATAAGCAAATTTTGTGGGTTCACGTGTTTGGCCAGGTTGCTTCCTGTTTTCCTTCCCTTCCCCCTTGTAAGGAGCTGATTAAGTGACTTTTCAGTGAATTGATTGGCTGATTTGCATTTGTATTCAGCTCATTTGTATTAGAAATTTACATCTTTTCTAGCAGAAGGAATATATTAATAGTAAGTTAACAGCACAGATTCTAGAGTCAGCCTGCTGAGTGTGAATCTCAACTTTGCCACTTATTAGCAGCATGAAGTTGAGTGAAATAAGTGTGTGCCTCAGTTTTCTTTTCCATAAACTAGGGAGGGGAATGACAATTGTCTCATGGGATTCTTTGAGGTTAAGTTAGATAATATATATATGAACAATGCCAGACATATAGTTGCTAACATTTGTTACAAATGTATCATAATTATAATACCATATATCTGTAATAAAAGCTCATCTCCAAGGGATATATAAGTAATAAATTCAGTCAAATGAATTGACATCGCCACTGGTGAATGTAAGTAGAAATGACACTTTGATGCTTGGCAAATTTTTTTTATGTTTAAAGGTTTGGAAAAACCCAGCCTTTCTAGTGGGGTGGATAAGTAACTACATCAGGACTTTTTTCTGAATCAGGACTACTCTGGAAAATTATATACTATTTCTATGTAAGGAAATCTTATAAAATTAAGTCTTAGCAAAGACTCAATTATATACCCACTGTTGGACTATTAAGAAAATTTTAGAAAGAAAAATTAGATGACACGCTAATCCCCCGGACTGGCCTAGTTTCACTTTTACATATTCTCTGCATTCCTTACCCATATATGTGCATATTTTGCAGAGTTTTTCATACAGAAACTGAAATTCATTTTCACTTTATATTGCATATGCTTTTACTTCCTGTATAGTCATCACAGATTCTCTTTGAATGTTATAACGTGTCTTATTTTATAGTTGTATCACTTTTTACTTAATTCATTTGCATACTCATGAAGTTAAGATGATTCCCTGATTTTTTATAAGAGAAATCTCTGAAGAGAACCCCCTATTTGGGAGTTTCTCCACTTTTCCGTTGAGGAATGGAAGCTCCGGGCCAGTCACCTTGAGTTTCTTTTTTTTCCCTTTAATCCTCCTTCATATTTTCATTCCTGCGTGTCTCTTCAAAAATAAGCTCCAACTGCCTGTTAAAGTTACTGGTTTGTAGGGCAGTCTTTACCTTTCCTCACGAGGTCTTTGCACAAATCCTGTGTGTGCCACACACGTGCCTTAAGGCATGTACTGTAAATCTCCAATTTCTGCGTTGGTGGGCAGAGTAAGGGAGTGTAGAGGCAGCCGGTCAATACTGTAAAAACCAGAAACTATTGTGGACTTGAATGATCTGGCAGGACCAACACCAGCTCCGTTTCAGAAATCTGAGTCACTGAATCAAATAGCAGGTTGACGCTATTGATAAGACATTTTGAAAGGAATATCCTTGCAAATAACAACAGAAAGAGTTAGATTTTGTGAGAAGCTATTAAGTGTTTGTGCCCCTGCCTCTTTCTCCTATTTTTTTTAAAACCCTGGGGTTTTAGTGCAGCTTGGAAGTCTTTTGAGTGCTTAAGCAGTTAAAGGAATACATCAGGATGGAAAGACAATTCCCATTAGTTCGTTTGCCAAATTAAGGTAAAATGCCCTTTAAATAGGAGCTAATTCTCTGACAGATAATTAGCTTGTCTTTCTTGATAAAGTATGTGAATTGGATTGAGTTTATTATAATTAATTTTGCATATTATGTAAAAATGCATTTGTCTGCCCTTATTAGGTGAATCTCTTCATTCCTACCTTAAGGGTGGCTTGGAACTTCTGTCCCACTCCAGTGAGAACTGACTGAATTGGATGAATGCCAGGGTGATGGGGAGCACTGTTATAAAGGTTGGGAGAGGCTGAATGTGGGGTACC
Organism: Oreotragus oreotragus; assembly: GCA_006410675.1. Taxonomy (NCBI): domain Eukaryota; kingdom Metazoa; phylum Chordata; class Mammalia; order Artiodactyla; family Bovidae; genus Oreotragus; species Oreotragus oreotragus. The sequence goes on along the minus strand of SJYX01002984.1, from coordinate 286,846 downwards.
ACTATTCAAAGACAAGGCTTTCTTAATAATGTGGTATGTCCTCAGTCACTCAGTGGCGGCCAATTCTTTGTGGCCCCGTGGGCTGTAGCCCGCCAGATTCCTCTGCCCATAGGATTCTCCAGGCATGAATTCTGAAGTGGGTTGCCATTTCCTACTCCAGGGGATCTTCCGGACTCAGGGATCGAACCCGTGTCTCTTGCATCTCCTTCATAGGCAGGCGAATTCTTTATCATTAATACCACCTAGGAAGCCCTTTTCTTATTAATATCTACGTCTAGAAAAAAACAAACCAAAGAAAAACTTTGATTATGTTTTGGGTCCTGAGAAATCAGATGCTACAAAGCTGCCTAAACAATCGCCTTGAAATCAACCTCCTACTCATGACATTTTTTGCATTTACAATGCAGAGCATTTTCTAGGGACTGAAGAGTGGGGTGATTGGCAAGTACACCTGCTGAGGTCTAAGTGGTGACTCTGGGAGATGGCCTGAGGGGAGCAGAGGGGCTACTCAGTGACTTCACAAGCCGCAGCCCCCGCCCCCGTAATTTTCTTCCTCCCCACCTCCCAGCTATTCAGAGTTTCTTGAGACTCCCTATCTGGCTGCTTTCAGGGCTTCTTTTCTCATCAAAAGCTATTGTCCAGGGCTACTTGATTTTGCCAAGGGCAAATGTGGGCTGGGGAGATGGAGTTTGGGAATAAAAAGACACACTGTAGATGATTCACCCAACAGCCTCTCTCCTCCAAGCTAAAGTTTTTCTTTTCTGGAAAAGATGGAGGATATTTGAGGTTGCATGGGAGTTGCCTGACACAGGGCTTAGACCACCTTAGGGTGTAGTCCTTGGCCACTCTGTGTGTGTGTGTGTGTGTGTGTGCACACATATTTTAGTTAACATTTGCAAAATGGACACTCAGCATTAACTCATTTAATGAAGATAGCAATAGTCATCTCTATCTGCAGCCGTGGCTCAATATGATAGCCATGAGCCACCTGGGACTTGAGGTGAGTCCAAACTCAGATGTGCTGTGTGTGTAAGATGCATGCTGGATTTCAAAGACTTTGCGTAAAAAGCATTTAAGATATTGCGTTGATCATTGTTTTACTGTAGATTATACACTGGAATGATACTATTCTGGACACGAGCTAAGTAAAATACACAATTAATGTTTATTCTACCGATTTCTTTTTCCTTTTTAAAAATACAGCTATGAGAAAAAAGATTTGTTACATACGGACATGACTGAGTGACTGAACTGAACTGGTATCATACTTCTATGGAATAGTGCTGATCTCTATGTAGTGATAACAATTATTATCTCTACTTTTTAGACTAGGAAACAGGCTCAGAGAGGTTAAGTAAATTGCCAAAGTCACACAGCAGAAAGTCAAACTCTTACTGCAAAGCCAATGTAAAGCAATGTGATTATGGGGCAGGGATTCTGTATGTAGTTTGAGCTCCACCTAGGAAGAAGTGGGGGCTGGAGATTGAGTTCAGTCACGTGACTGGCTCACTCAGTGGGGCCTAGTAGTGAAGCCCTAATGAAAACTCAGCTCCAGAGCTGCATTCCGCTTTCTGATTCATGAACACAGTGGAAGGCTGATGAGTCCGTGAGACACTGAAGGTCCTTGTTCAGTACCCTCTCAGCTCTCGCTCTGTGTATCTCTTCACTTGGCTGGTCCTGATATGTATTCTTTGTAATAAAACCATCAAGCTCTTTCCTGCATTCTGTGAGCCATTTAGTGAATTATCTGTCCTGAGCGGGGAGTGGTGTGCGAAGCCAAGAATTTTAAGCTGATTGGTCAGAAGTGCGGGTGGCCTGGGAACCCCTGGGCTTGTGGCTGGTGTCAGAAGTAAGGGACAGTCTCGTTGGGTTCCATGCCCTTAACTTGTGGAGTCTGTATTGACTCTGTGTTGTTAGGGGCAGTTACACTGTGGTTTTATAAGAATAGGCTGCTTTCCATTGAGGTGTGTGTTTTAGGGGCACAGTGTCCAGGAAAACAGAGTCCTGTAGCTTAACTTGCTTGTCTCTCTAACCCCAGATCTCAGGTGACAGTGGCCAGTTATGCTCTAGGCTTGGGAAATGACTCAGTCTTCCGGCAACTGCTGTGGACCACGAGGCTCGGCCCCGAGACAGCGTAGCCTCTGACACCACCATGCCCAGAACCTTCCAGCCTGCAGCTCCTGGGGTCCCTCTGCTTCTTCATGTCCAACAATACCACATAAAGGGTGATGACATATACATTACATATCACTCTGATACCAGAGACTTTAAATATTGGTGTTAGGATTAAGTTCCTTACCGGAAACTGTTGTAGGGTGATAACACAGGTAGGCCTGTTTTGTAGTTTTTTGTTTGTTTGTTTGTTTGTTTGTTTTTTAAGTAGTTTGCAATGTCTGGGGCTTCCCAGGCTCAGTAGTAAAGAATCCGCCTGCCACAGCAGGAGACTCGGATTTGATCCCTGGGTCGGGAAGATCCCCTGGAGAAGGAAATGGGTTGCCAGTATTCTTGCCTAGAGAATCCCATGGACAGAGGAGCCTGGTGGGCTAAAGTCCATGGGGATCACAAAGGAGCTGGACACAACTCAGCCGCAGCAGCAGCAGTGTTTTGAATCACACTTGTCATACCTGTCCTATTGACATCTCCTAAATGCTGTGTTCAGATCTTTTCTTTGGGGACTTTGGTTTGGATTTTTAAACCATCATTCCATGTGTTTTCTTTTTCTTTTTCAGTTTGGTTTTGCCTTCCTTCTTAAAATAGACACTCTGTCTTCCCTGTGGTCCTGCTAACTGTCACCCTTCTGTTACCGCTGAGGCCTGGCTCTCTTCCTGAAGGCCCTCTTAGGTCACCAGCTCCTAGAAAGTGGACTCCTACAAGGGCATCTTGGGGCTGCCCTAGAAGGCTCATTTCTAAGAAAAGACAGACTTAAGCTGTGTAGTTACTGCAAGGGGAGATTCCTTTACCAATGAAAACAAGGAATGAAACAAAAGACTTTTCTAGATTGGAAAAGAAGTCTCTTGAAATGCCCACAGTGACTTGATTTCTACCTACTTGGGCCAGCTCTGGGCACTCTGCATACTACCACCATGCCAGGCTTGCTCTTTAGAACTGTTCAGCTTTGAGGTTGCAGAGAGTTAGTTAACGGCCACTCTCAGTAAATGTGGAAGCTAACCTTCCAGTTCCTAGGAAGGTTAGAAAGAGTTTATGAGAACCAACCAAAAAGACACAGAAAACTGGGCGTTCTCTGCTCACTCTGTGTCTCTGAGATCCTCACCTTCCAGACGACCAGTGTCTCTGAGGCCTTTGTTTCTGTCTTTCAAGAACACCGGTAATGTGACCCCTGTGAGAGAACCAGGGCTAGAACAGTCTTTTTTAGAGAAGAGGAAATTCCTATGTTTGAAGAAAAAGCTCTTAAGATGTGATTATATTTTAAAGTGGCTGCTGAGTTCAGTAACCTGCTCAAAGGTGCAAGGTTGAGAGGGAGGGATGGGAGGAACCTGGAATTGCTGATTTTACATCCAGCCTCTGTCCCTTCAACAGGAGGCAGAAGAAATGGCCCTGGGGCTGGTGAATTCACATTGTGTGACTCATCTGTCTGTCAACTCAGCTTGTCTCATCAGGCAAGCCAGTTAGCCAGGTGGGGGCCCAACTAGATCTTAGTGCTGTCCCCCGCAGCCCCATTTCATGCTTAATAAATGAGTATGTAAATAGACTGGGGGGAGAGGGGGGTCGCTCGCCCTGTTCCCTGACATCCCGCAGGCTGAGTGCTCCCTCCTAAGTAAGCTTCTACTTGTTCATGGCTCTTCTGTTCATTCATCGCTTATATAGAACGTCCAGTGAGGAGGCATGGAGAGAGGAGAAAAGGTTAAAGGCCACCAGGAATGATTTGTCTTTGACCCCAGTCATCCTCAGGCATGGCTGTTTGTCACTCCTGCAGGCTCCCTCTTCCCCATGAGCCTTTCCAGCCCTCCTTCCCAGTCTGGGAGAGTGACAGGATTTCTCGCTAAACTCACCTGGCTGGCCCTGTACCTGTCCTACACAAGTCTCGATGGGATGACATCATTTCAGGGTTTTTTTGTTGTTGTTCAAGTATAGCTGATTTACCATGTTGTGTTGATTTCCGCTGTATAGCAAAGTGAGTCAGTTATATCTAGACAGACACACCTTCTTTTTCATATTCTTTTCCAATGTGGTTTATCACAGGGTGTTCCAGGAGTCTTAAAATGTTTCTTCTGCCAGGCCTTTTGCTACATTTCCTCGACTTTTCCTTCATCTCTTTCTTTCTCTCCTTTGATTTATCTTCAGAGACTATATATTTTTAAAAACATTTTAATCGTTTAAATTCCTAGCATTATGCTGAGCAACATATAATACATCTTTACAATGAACTGGATCCTTCTCCTCTCATTCCAAAGCTCATTTAATCTAGAAACATTTTTTAATAAATATGTAACCATACTGCTTATTGTTTGCAATCAGTAGTCAATGTTTCTATTCTTTCCAAGGAAGCTGTAAGTGTTGTTGCTCTTTAGTCACTAAGTCCTGTCTGACTGTGGTCCCATGGAGTGCAGCCCATCAGGCTCCTCTGTCCATGGGATTTCTCAGGCAAGAACACTGAAGTGGTTTGCCATTTCCTTCTCCAGGGGATCGTCCTGACCCAGGGATCAAACTCATGTCTCCTGCATTGCAGGCAGATTCTTTATCACTGTGCCACCTGGAAAGTCTGAGGTATAAGTTAGGAATAGCCATTTACCTGTAACTGACACTCAGAGAACTTACAGTAAAAGGACTCCCAGCTCGTAATTGGCAGAGATGGGATTGAAATTCAGGTCTACTGACTTCAAACAAGTTACTCTCCTACCCTCAGTGACATTTCCTATCACAACTCATGTGTCTCTTCTTTAAACTCGAGAAACACTCAATGAGCACCTACTATAAAAAAAATCAGGTATGGCTCTAGGTGATAAACAGTGCATACTTCCAATTTCTATGAATAACTCCCAGTATTAGTTCATTAAATCCTTGAAGTGACTCTATTGTTGCCTGTTGGAACTGTTATTAGCCCAGTTTTGCAAATGAGGAAGCTTGGGTACAAGGAAGCTAAGAAACTTTGCTGAGATCATGCTGCTGGAAAGTGCAGAGGCCGCCTGAGCCACAGGGCAGTGATGGCTGTGTTTCCTCTAAGATGCACAACAGCTCGGCTTTGTTGGGATCCACACTTTAATAATAACAATAAACAAGGGAAGAAGTTAACATGTGATTTCAGATAAGCGATCAGTGAAGACTATGAAACTTTAAAACTTCACAATATAGTGAAAGATCTGTGGGAGAGCTGCTGTAAATAAAAGGAAAACCTTTATGATGGGATCCTGTTTGACCTGAAGTGTGAATCACCTACATGAGGATCTAGGGGAAGGGAGTTCCAGGAAGCGGGATCAGCACGTGCAGAGGCCCTGAGGTGGGAAGCAGGTCATCCAGGGTTCACAAATCCCATGATAATGTCTGTCTTGGTTGTTCATTGATGTCCAGGTTGTCCACACTGTGCTGAAATTATAGAATACTGAAGTTTTGGGGAGAAACTTATAGACGATCCAAACCCCTGGTTTTCTAGAAGTGGCAAGAGGGGTCACAGAGCTAGCACCCAGTATGACTGCAGCATGGAGAGAGGGCAGTGTTCCAAGTCCCTGCTGTCAGGACTTCTTTTCCCTGAGCAATGTTAGGCCTGGCTTCAAGGGAGGGCACTGGGCAACCTGGCAGTGCCAGATGTGGGGTGCCTCTCAAGTCACCTCTCCTTTTCACCCATCCCAGGCTGAACCAACCATGACTTGGCCGACCTTCCACTGAACCTCAAGTCTACACTGAAAATATATGATCCCAGGCCTCCCTGCCAGAGATGTACTGGCTTCCTGGTTTATTTTTTCTTCCCTTTCATCCCAGAAGGTGATCCATGAATTGGAGACATACCAGCTTTTGACCTGGTGCAAACGCATGTATCTCTCAGCACACAAAGGCCCTTCACCTGGCTCTAGGCTGATCTTTCCAAGTTCAGCCCTCATGTGGGGCTTGGACCACTGGGCACAGCTGACTCAGTGAATCCTTGAGCCAAGAGAGCTCATGCCTGCTCTTTCTGGCAGTTTATCCTTAATGCTCAGACTTGCTTAGTATTCTTGCCAAATATAGAATTCAGCTCAGTGGCTTGAGGAAGTTGTTGCTATGCCTTTTGTGAACTAAAAACACTGGTTCAGTAAAACGACTCATGGTTTGATGTTGACACTTGATCCTTTCCCCTGCCACTTCCTGAATTCCCTAAGCCATAGCCCTTTGACCCTCAGATCATATGAAAACACATCCTTGTAAAAGCTGTTTGTTTGGACATGGGAGTGTCACCCACAGCTAGCGGAGAAGCTCGCAGCACTCTTTGCCCGGTGCCTCCCTACAGGACAGTAAGGATGGAACCCACCCTTCACTCACATGACCCTGTCTCGCTTCCTGCCTTTCTTCCCCTCCTCTGGTCATGGATGTTTGTAAATGACCTTTTACGAACATGATTTCCAATGGGAATGTTTCACAGTAGAAATATGTTCTCTCTTGAGGCCTGTTCTTGATATTTCTAGAGATTTATTTAATTGGACTCTACTTAAATCCCTCTGGGAAACATACTTTTGCCGTGAAGTTGTGATGTGTTTAATCTGGGGTCTAAGATAAATGCTGGTCCTCATGGGAGGTGGATCATTAAGCAACAGTTTTCCTTTTGTACAGTGGGCTTGTTTAATGAATAACTTTACTGGGCTTTCCTCTGTTTGTTTGTTTAGCAGTGCTTCATTAGTTAAACTCCTGTGCTGCAAAGCAAAGAATGCTGTCCCCTCTCTTCAGAGACCTAAGCAAGCATGGAGAGTACCTGCTTGAGCTCTTGGGGAAAACATGGCTTTGTGTTTTATAGCTCTCTTCTCCTGTTAACATTCTTCCCTCTCTAGTCTTCCAGCATGAGCTCATGGATTTCCCCCCCCCCCTTCTTTAATCCTTCCTGATGGATTAACCGGTATTGAGCTTTTTAGTGAACAGAGGAGAAGCCCTAACATGGTATCGAGTGGCCTCCCTGATACACAGAAAGTCTACAGCTAAACCTTTCTCCAACCCAGAGAGAGGCTGCAGGAAGGACAGGGATCAGCGCTGATCCACAGGGAGAGTATAACTAATGAGGAGACATGTGTTTTGGGGAAGAAATGGGCTCTTCTGCTTGTAGCTGGCTTGTGGCACGAAGGTTCTGGAAGATTCCACAGGCATGCTTTAGGCAGCTTTCCCATCTTGACCTTGGACCACTTCTGGCTTGAATTTGAGATATGGTACCTACTTGAGCTGGCTCCCAGGGGTCAGATTCTCAGGCGGTCCACAGCCATGGGTGTGGTACTTCAAAAGTAAGCATTATAATTTACATTTTCAAAAAGTAAGCTATATGGGAATTAAAAGCATTGCTGTTTTTGTCTGCTTGGGCTGCCATGACAAAATACCATAGACTGGGTGCCTCCAAGAACAGACATTTATTTTCTCAGAATTTTGGAGTCTAGAAGTCTGAGATCAGGATATAGGATGATCAGGTTCTGGTGAGGTCTTCCTGGCTTGCAGATGGACACCTTCTTGCTGTGTCCTCGATCTGAGACACACACAGAGGGACAGACCAAGGTATTTGGTGTCTCTTCTTATAAGGTTCTAACCCCCTTTATAAGGACCTCACCTCATAACCTCATCTAAACCTAATTATTTCTCCAAAGTCCCATCTCCAAATAATATCACATTAGGGATTAGGGCTTCAGCGTGAGAATTTGGGTGGGGACAGGAGGAGACACAGTCAGTCCATAGTGGGTACAGAATGTGTATTCTGCAAAAGGAAGGGTATAAATTTTGCCCAGGTTGGGAGTATAGATAAACTGTACCATCTGCCAAATTATTAATAACTTTTTTCTCCCTCTTCTCTCCCTTTGCCTTTCAAACTCATATCGATCACATATTACGGACTTCTAAACATTCAGGAGCTTCCTGTTGAACTTAGATTAACATCCCAATTGCTTAACGGCTCTCAGAGCCCTCTGCAGACTCCTGGGCCTCCTCTGATCACTCTTGCTCCCTCATTCTGCTTCATCACATTCTGTCCCTTTGAGTCATCGAGGCTTCATGAGTGTCCTGCCTTGGCCTCTAGTTGCGGTCCTCTCTGCCTCAACTGTTCTCCGAGTCCTCTCCCCTCCATCCATTTTCCAAACCAGTCAATCCCTTTTTATCCCCAGAGAGGCCTGCCCTGAAACCTGATCTAATCGGCTCCCTCTCACAGCACCGGAGACCTGGAGGGCACCTCATGGCCCTCATCATCATTAATCATTATCTTTTTATTTCTGTTTTATATGTTGATCATCCATCTCCTCCTATCGGACCCTGACTGGTGGGGAGGGAGAGAGGAGGGGAGAGGGAAGGGGCATCGTCAGCCTGTCACTCAATCTCAAAATGTCTGGGAGGACTTGCTCTCAGATAAAAGAGATTTTCTAAATATTTATTTATAGATTTGACTGCGCCGAGTCTTAGTTGAAGTCTGCAGGCTCTTAGTCCGCTAACCAGTGATTGAACTTGGACCCCTGGCACTGGGAGAACTGCATCTCAGCCACTGGACTGTCAGGAAAGTCTCTAAAAGAGATTTAAAAGTTGTGTTCATCAGGTGTATCTGCTTAGAAAACCCATAGGCCTGAGCTGTGTTTTCCAGATGTGCCTTTCTCCCTAGGAACTGGTTGGCCTGGGATGAAATAGGTAAAGTCTGGATGTGGATGGACCAGAAGGAAATCTAAACCTTCATGTTTTCAGGAACGAGAGGCTTGAACTTGGCTGTCTTGCTGTCAGCTCCTGTGTATAGTCAATCTGTAGTTTGATAGGCACACTTTGTAGCAGAAAGCTGTTCCCTTGATTGAATCCCAAAGCTCTGTGTTGACAAGAAAGACTATTGCATTAATTTCTTTAATTGGCGTTTTTGTGAGTGGATGTGAAGCTCAGTCTCATGGCAGATGAACTCCCAATGAAAGAGGACCGTAACATGGGCCTTTGGACAGACTAGGGGAAGAAGGGAACAAGTAGACCATAGAGGTCAGCTCCGACCAGTCCAGGCTTGGCCTAAGGGAGCACGGACACCTTCTCTTGCCCCTCAGGCCGAAGAAGCGACTTGGAAAAGTCCGTTATGCCTACCCGCTGCCTTCCAGGTTGCTCTGCTGTTTGTCAGCCCCTAGGTCATGTCCCACTCTTTGCGACCCTGTGCACTGTAGCCCGCCAGGCTTCCCTGTGCTTCACGATCTCCTGGGGTTTGCTCAGGTTTATGTCCATTGAGTTGGCGATGCTATCTAACCATCTTTTCCTCTGCTGCCCTCTTCTCCTTATACCTTCAGCCTTTCCCAACATCAGGGTCTTTTCCAATGTGTCTGCTCTTCCCATCCGGTGGCCAAAGTATTGGAGCTTCAGCTTCAGTCCTTCCAATGAATATTCAGGGTTGATTTCCTTTAGGATTAACTGGCTTGATCTCTCTGCCTTCCAGATGGTGCTTCCTGAAACTTTTAGGAGGCAGAATGGAGAGGGTGATATAAAGATGGTGTTCTCTACACTAAGGGGCCTCATGGGGTGTGTGTGTCGGGAGGGGGGCACAGGAGGGAGGCTTGACCACTTTTCCCATCTTCACCTCTTTAAAAATAAGTTTCAAAAAAATTGTGCGGATTCATTGGATATTTAAGCATCAAACGTGTTCCAGGTAGAAGCTCCCTTTGTTTTCTTTCCAAAGTGTTTTGTGAGACAGGTAAGGGTGGGGAGGGAGAAAGAGAAGCTAATACAGGCAGGCTGGCAGGATGGGGGCCAAAGGGTGTTTTTCCTTAAAGTCACAGTGACTTCTGCCAAACCTGAGGGGTTCCTGGCTGTGGGAACTCAGCGATCTTAAGTTTGAAGCCTGCTCTCAGAAAAGTCATCTGCTCATTAAAAGAACACAGAGCTGTTTAATTGTTGTCTTTGTGGAAAATTGTATGACTGTCATCAGCTGTTGCTTCTGGCAGTGCTTTCTGTTCTAATGTAAATAAATGAGGTAACAGATTTAAAGAAACAGGCTGTATTTACATACTTGGAGAGCGAAGTAGGCTCTCAAACAATCTGCCCGTGTTCTTCAAATACACGCAAATTAAACTGCTCTATCCTAAACACTAGTTACTCATTAAAGCCTTAAAGTACAAATGCTAAGAAGGGGGCAACACAAGTGCACCGCCCTTCAAGGGTAGTGACAAGAAGCTGCTTTTTTGTGTGTGTGCAGTTGAGAGCTACTTCAGCAGGCTGAAATTTAATCCCCAGCTTTCTTCTCCACCAATTCGATAGTGAGGTAACTTTTAAAAAAAATTCATTGTATTGAAATATAGTTGATTTACAATGTTGTGTTCATTTCTGCTGTACAACAAAGTGATTCACTTATACCTAGACACAGAGTCTTTTTCATATTCTTTCCCATTATAGTTTATCACAGAGTATTGAATTTACTTCTCTGTGCTATATAGTAGGACCTTGTTATTTATCTATTCTGTGCAAAACAGTTTGTATCTGCTGATCCCAAACTCAAAATTCATTCCGCTTTCATTTTTGTTGCTTTTTGTCTGTTTGTTTTTGTTTTGTTTTGATTTGTTTTTAAAGTAGCTTTGCTAACTGCTAAGTCGCTTCAGTCGTGTCCGACTCTGTGCAACCCCATAGACGGCAGCCCACCAGGTTCCCCCATCCCTGGGATTCTCTAGGCAAGCTTTATTGATCTATTATTTAAATACTATAAAATTAGCTCACTTTATGTTTTGTTGAATTATAATCGACATATATTGCATTAGTCTCAGATGTATACCATAGTGATTCAATATTCTTATACATTGCAAAATGATAGCCGCATTAAGCCTCGTTTCCATCTGTCACCATACAGAGTTATTACAATATTATTGATATTCCCTGTGCTGTGAATTTCATCCCCATGACTTACATATTTTACAGTTGGAATTTTGTACCTCTTCATCCCCTTCACTTTTTGTCTGTCTCCTAACGAACCAAATAAACAAACCAAACAAAACCGAAACCGACTTATTAGATAGAGAGAACAAGCTGATTATGGGCAGAGTGGAGGGAGCAGGGACAGCTTCTGAGCTGAGGGTAGGGCGATAGGGTTAGAAGGAGAAACTTTCAAACTTGTCAAAAACATGCCAGTGTCAGCGTTTCTTGGAATGCATACAATTAAAGCTTCATTTTCAGTTTTTATAAACCAAAGGTCCTAAGTCACTGGATCTTTCTGACTCTGTTTGCTTTCTTGAGGTAAATATTTAGGCAGGAATTAACAACAAAAAAATTCTTTCCATTGAGGGCAGTGCAAAGATTCTATCTGTCAAAGAAGGAAGTGATACATTTTAAAACACAAGAAGTCAGGGCCCTCAAACAAATTAATAATTGGAAGTAGTTGTAGAAGTAGATAGAACCAAATATTTAGCTGAAAGCACATTGCATCTTATATAAAGACTTAGGAAAGAGCAAAAATCATTGTTTTTAGCTCTTGATACATATTATGGCTAAGTATTAGCTGATCCAGAGTGCTAGATTTTATAACCTACTGAGTTGTAGTAGAAAGGATGGCAAATAATCTGGAATGTCTATTTCAGGTAAGCATTAATAGTCTAAATTATGATTTTTGTCCAGCAGAAAATTCAATGAAAGGATCATATTATTAACTCAAAACTTGAGAATATTCTTGCATAAATTTTTGAAGACTTTTCTGTTTTTTTTTTTTTTCTCTCAAAACATCACTAAATATAACTTTGTTAAATTACTATTAAGTGTAAAGATAGGGGTAATATTTATTTTGAAAAGACAGTTTTGTGAGGGACATTCTTGAAGTAATTTCCGACTATGATTTGTCACTAGGTAAAATACACACCAGAGAGATCCTTTTACATATCTTTTAACTTACCTAAATTATTTCCAAAAAGAGATTGATCACCCATCCATGACTGAGAGATTGATCTCTTACCTACAGTTATTGGTATCAAACATATCAACAAATCACCTATCTTCCTATAACATGTAGCTAAGTCCTGTGTACAAAGGGATTTAAATCAGGTTATTCCTGCACTCTTTCCCTGATGCCTGATATATAACAGACTACCTTGTACAGTTGGCTTTTAAAATATATCTGTAGAGAACTTGTATCTCCTGTTAGAGAGAACAGACAGTAAAAATTCCGTGAGGCAAGGGACTAACAAACGAACAGATATATCTTCCCGGAAAACAAATATTGCCCAAATAATAAAAATGTGCTCCTTTGAATTCAAGATCCTAATTTTTCTTAAAAAGTTTTAACCGTTATGGTAACTAGTTGCTTATGTGTTTTTCGCACATTGGACAGTTCACATGTAAGCAACGAAATGACAGCATGTTAAGGGTCATAGGGATCCTCTTCTCTGACTCACAGTCTCCACCAGAAACACTGCTGGACTCAGCCTTCTAAGTTTCTCTCTTCCCGTGGTAACAAAGTCGTTTCTTTTATTCCTTTTGTTCTTACCTTATACCTGGTGACACAGTACTTTTGACTCATTCTCCCTCTTTAATGCCACCTCCCTTAGGAAAGGATATGCATCCCCTGGGGACACAACTGATTATAAAACAGTCTTAGGTGATACCTTCTGGTATTGAACTTGAAACCATTCCTACTATAAAATCCCCTGTTGCATCTATGACTTATGAAGACAATTTCTCAGAGAATAAGAGGTAGAAGTAATCTTTGTGGATCTAGATTATATGCCTAAGAGCCTATAACATTCTAATATTCCTCTCTCCTGTTAAGGTAGGTGATTTTCTTCCCTGAAAATTATGAAACAATCCCCCACCTCCACCCCCCCACTCCCCTACCCACCCA
>SJYX01002984.1:229279-270294 GCA_006410675.1 Oreotragus oreotragus | reverse complement strand
ACCTCCACCCCCCCCCTCCCCTACCCACCCACCCCATCTTCTGTCTTTGAGACTTTCAACTCTGGAAGCCTGACATCAGCTCCAATTTATTCAGGCTTTGTGAGAATAGGATCTTGAGAGTCTGCTCAGATGGACTCCAGTTTCCACAGCCCACAAAATAGTATCCATAAGGGCCCATTTCCTAACAATCGCTTTCTCATTTATAGTGGTAATAACTCATGTAGTATCTTACCCTTATTAAGGGCTCTATGACGTAAACACTACTGTTAGCCCCACATAATGGGTGTGGAAGTTGAAGTGCAGAGGTGCTAAATAACTCACCAAGGTAACACAGCTAGTTAGAAGGGAAACCATGATTCTCGGCACAAGCAGTCTGGCTCCAGAGTCCATGTTCTTAACCACTATCATCAAGCACCACTTTGCTTTAAAAAACTAGTTACCCAGTAAGAAAATCTAGACAACAAAAAATGACAAGGAATATGCTCGCAGCAGGCTTGTAGCAAAGTCCATCTTGCATTCTCTACCACTTTTCTTTGGATGTTCATGCCATTTGCTGACCTTCAGTGAGAGCATTTTCATTAGATTTCTGGAAAATGCTCTCTTTTCAATTTAGCGTACAGCCAAAAAGCTGGTGTGTCAAAGTGCTGGCCATCTTTGAAAGATGGAAATGTCTTGCTTATAGATTCTGCATTTGGATGCAGTTTCTTTAATTTGCCACCCAGAGCTCTGCTTCTGAATCACATTACAGAGGGCTCTTGTGTTTCTAGGGCTGGGATAGCCAAACAGCTACAGAAGCTGAAATGCATCTATAAAGAGAGGTTTCCCACTTCAGCTAGAATCCACTGCTTCAGTGGTACTCTCACCTCCCTGACCTTCTGTTGGAGGAAACGTGCCAGTTGCATTTTTACATGTTTTGTGGGGGTGCTGTGCGTTCTTTGTTGTTGCCATTCAGAATCCGCATGCTGACCATACTCGTTTTGGCAGAGAACCTGGTTTTGAGATAAGGTTTGAAATGTTTGCCCCCAGCTCTGCTGCTCATGCCTGGAAGTATTTGCACTGATAACTGCCAGGAGTTTTGTGTCTGTAGAGATCACTCAGCTGGTGGGACTTGGGGGCACAGGAGAGAGAAGGGGAGGGAGGGGAGAAAAGGGATTTTATTGAAAACACTCAATTCTCTGGCAAAACCAGGAATCCAAAGACATGCAGACTTTTCTTGGGAAAGCTAGGACAAAGAAAATGAAATCAGATTTCATTGTTTAGGAAAAATAGGATGCTGCTGCTTTCGTTATAATAAAAGTATATTATTTAAACTATAAAATTGCTCGGATACCTTGGTTCCTAGTTCTTTTTCAATAAACTTTTAAAATAAAAACTCTGGAACATTAGCTTATTTATAATTTAGAGTGTTTATATTAAGCAGTTTTTTTCTGGATTATAACCTCATATCTTAAAGCTCTTTTATTCATTCAGTTTGTACTTTATTTTTCCTCCTTTTCTGGCTTCTTTAGAATTTTTTTTTGAGATATCTAGTTTTTTTTTTAATGAAAGTATATTTGATTTACAATGTTGTATTAATTCCTGGTGTATAGCAAAGTGATTCAGTTACACCTATATACACATTCTTTTTCTTTTCCATTATGGTTCATCATAGGATATTGAATATAGTCCTCTGTGCTATACAGTAGGACTTTGTTGTTTATCCATTCCATATATAAAAGTTTACATCTGCTAACCCCAACCTCACACTCCACTCTTCCCCCAAATTCCTCCCCCTTGGCAACTGCCAGTCTGTTCTCTATCCCTGATTCTGTTTCTGTTTCATAGATCGATTCATTTGTGTCATATTTTATTTTCCGTATATAAGTGATATCACATGGTATTTGTCTTAGAATTTTTTTTTAGATCTTTAAAATGGTAGTTTTCCAAAGTAATGAAAAAAGTGCTTAATATGTGCTATATATTGTTTCAAAATACTTTATTCTGATAAATCAGTTTAATTCTCAAGACTGTCGATAACGTAGGTGAACCTGTTTCATCTGCGGGGAAACGGAGAAGCCGAGAGGTAAGGACCTTATACAAGGTCTCATTGACAGTGTTTGGCAGTGCTGGGATTCAGCCTGAGCAGTCTGGCCTCAGAATCACTGCACTGCGTTGAGGATTCTCACAAACTTCAGAGTCAGCAGTTCTGCTGAAGGTGAGGGCAGCAGCAACGATGACGTTGTAGTAAGGAAATATTATTTATCAAATGCCAGATCATATGTTTACATAGGTATCCTATACCACAAGTCTTTGGGTAGGTGATATTATGCCCACTTCACAGATCAGTAAACTGAGGCTTAATGAGGAAAAGAGATTTGTACCAGGTCTCACAACGCTCATGAAACAGAATCACAGTTGCAGTCTGTATTTGACTGCCTCTCAGCCTTCTCTTGAGGAAATGGCAACCCACTCCAGTATTCTTGCCTGGAGAATCCCAGGGATGGGGGAGCCTGGTGGGCTGCCGTCTATGGGGTCACACAGAGTCGGACACGACTGAAGTGACTTAGCAGCAGCAGCAGCAGCCTTCTCTTGACTACCATGCTACACTGACTGCCTCCTCTTCAGTTGTTAGTTGTCATCTTGTAATGCTCCTGTGTTGTCCTAACAAATACAAAACAATCAAAACTCCTCATGAAGTGACCAGTCTGGTCAGCTTCTATGGGATGTAGTGAGGTAGGGTGGAGGGAAAGTCGTTGGAAGAGAGAACCACATGAGCCCTCCTCCTTCCCTTCATTTCCAAACCCCTAAGAAAATAGTCCTCCCTACAGGCATCTCTCTCAAAGCCACCACTATAAGATTCTACTGGTTCATTTTGCTGTAAACACCATCCTCAGCGTTCTTTAACTGCAGGATCTTGCTGTGCATGACCCGTAGGGAGAACTGATGCTGACATTGGTCAGCAGACTGGCAGTTGAACAGACTGTTTGTTCATATCCCTCAATGAGCATTTCCTTGTCTAGTTAATATGTGTGAATTAGAATATTTCCTTTTCTATCTACTCTGCCTCCAAAGATTCGATGAACAGAGTTCCCACATGGCTTAAACATACACATACTTTTGCACGTGAGCACCCCCTGGGATCCTGAGCATTTTGTGTCTGTCTGTCTCCAATTCCCTCTCTTCCCCTCCCCCATGGGCTTTTTCCCCCCATTAGGCAAATGGAAGGCTCATGCCACCTGTTAGCATTACGTCATTGGCTCCCCAGAACACAGTTGCACCAAAGGCCTTAAACAAAGTAGTTCTTCTTGTATTGTTTGCACTCAAAGAGCTGATATCATGCCAACTGATGTCATTGTATGTCTTTGTGTAACTGCTATGGCAACTGGGCAGGTGGGGAGTCTCCAGCTGATGTCATTGGGGAAGGAGGTGTAGAGACAGAATTTTAAAAAGCTCTATGCTGCTTTTTTTCTGTGTGTGTGGTTTTCTGGCGTGCAAAAAGTTTAAGCAATAGACTATAAGCTGTACTTTTCCTAATTTAAGCTAGTGCTCTTTCTTGCATGGTTCTTTAGCTTTTGATCATGTGGATGGTGAACATTTTTGAATCAGCTTTTTTTCATTTAATATTAAATAGAAACATAGTCTTTATTTTCGTATTCCTTTCACAACTTTGAATGGCTACATAATATCGCACTTGGGTGACTGACAACTTTTCTCTTTTCAAAAGTGTTTTTGTTTTTTACTTGGCCTTTCTAGAAAACAGATACTGCTGTAGTGAACATCTTTATGCATCTAGCTGGATATCTTTGATCAGATGTTTTCCTTAAGATATGTATTCCCATAAATGATACTGCATTTGATGAGGGGGAGGTTTGAATACTTTGTATGGATCCCTATATGCTGCTGCTGCTGCTAAGTCTCTTCAGTCGTGTCCAACTCTGTGCGACCCCATAGACAGCAGCCCAGCAGGCTCCACTGTCCCTGGGATTCTCCAGGCAAGAACACTGGAGTGGGTTGCCATTTCCTTCTCCAATGCATGAAAGTAAAAGTAAAGTCGCTCAGTCGAGTCTGACTCTTAGCGCCCTCATGGACTGCAGCCTACCAGGCTTCTCCGTCCATGGGAGTTTCCAGGCAAGAGTACTGGAGTGGGGTGCCATTGCCTCCTCCAGATCCCTGTATACCAGATTCCTAATCACACTAAGAGGTATATGCCATTACCCTCATTTTACAGATGGGGAATTTGAGGCCGAGAGAGAAATTAACTTATCCAGATCACAGACCCAGAAAGTGGTGGAACTGGGATTATAACCAAGATAATCTGGGTTCTTCTAAGGTCCTTGCTTATAACCACTCTCTTGTTTGGGAGCAAACTTGGCCTTCTGGGTGAGGTGAGCTTACAAAGGGTGCAAGTAACACACCTCCACTACCCAGTTAGTTACTGGCAGAAACTCTACACCCGAGGAAGTCATCTGTGCCTTCCTGGGCTCCTAAAGTGCAAAGCTGTATATAGGCCACTGAGCATATGACTCTTAGGGGCAGATCAAATGTGCGGCTAATGAAATTACCTGATGCTTCGTGGAACTCTTTCCAGGGGAACATGCCCCAGTTT
The DNA here is from genome assembly GCA_006410675.1 of Oreotragus oreotragus. NCBI lineage: Eukaryota > Metazoa > Chordata > Mammalia > Artiodactyla > Bovidae > Oreotragus > Oreotragus oreotragus. The sequence continues at coordinate 265,709 of SJYX01002984.1, read as the reverse complement.
GTATAAAAGGCACAATTCCAAAGTACTGCATGCAGCCTCCGAAATTTGTCCTGGGTCTCCCAACGGACTTTCGTTTGTGTTTTGATTTTCTTTCTAAAAAATGCAATAAGCAACTACACACATTCATTCTTCCACCAGCTCTGAAGTTCGAGGAGGGAGTCATTCTCACTTCCTGTATTTGTGTTCCAGGTGGACTTAGCAGTTTTAAGCAGAACCATGAAAACCTCTGTGATAACTCCCTCCAGCTCCAAGAGTGCCGGGAGGTGGGGGGCGGCGCGTCTGCGGCCTCGAGCATGCTACCTCAGTCCATCCCCAGCACCCCCGACATCGAGAACGCGGAGCTGACACCCATCTTGCCCTTCCTGTTCCTTGGCAACGAGCAGGACGCTCAGGACCTGGACACGATGCAGCGGCTGAACATTGGCTATATCATCAACGTCACCACCCACCTGCCCCTCTACCACTACGAGAAAGGCCTGTTCAATTACAAGCGGCTGCCGGCCACCGACAGCAACAAGCAGAACCTGCGGCAGTACTTTGAAGAGGCTTTTGAGTTCATCGGTAACTATCTCCCGCGGGGAAGTCTCATCTTCTGCCTTCCTTTTCCCTCCAGCTTTTTTGCTTTGATATCAGGTCCAAGATTTCTGCCTGAGTTGCAGAAAAGCTCCGCGCAAGTGTTTTTGGGCTCCCCAACCTGGTGCAGAGTATTCTCCTAAGTCATAACCCAGCAAGTGTTTTGGAGCCATAGTTATCAAAGTACAGTCATTTAACTGGGTTGGGAATCCATTCAGTGAGACCATCTCATGTTTCCAGTTCCCAGTGAAAAAGTGGCAGGGGTCAACATTGAGATGTTCTATGACATCATCTCAAAAGAATTGGTAGAAAGGAAGAAGTTGGTGGCCAAAACAGGTGCGTGGGTATATGGTCTACTGAGATTTCTTGGCATCTTGTAGGGAGTTAAATATATCCTGCCCTCTGGTGGGCTTCCCTGGTGACTCAGACAGTAAAGGATCCACCTGTGATGAGGGAGACCTGGGTTAGGAAGATCCCCTGGAGGAGGGCATGGCAACCTACTCCAGTATTCTTTCTTGGAGAATCCCCATGGACAGAGGAGCCTGGCAGGCTACAGTCCATGAAGTTGCGAAGAGTTGTACACAACTGAGCAACTAAGCACAGCACAGCACCGTATCCACAGGTTCCACCTCTGCAGGATATGGAGGGCTGATTGTGCTGTGCCATTTTATATAAAGGGACTTGAACATCCATGGATTTTGTCCACAGGAGTAGAGGGATGCAGGAACCAATGCCCTGAAGGTACTGCATGCTAGCTGTATTGTAAGTACCACATGGGCTTCTAAGCTCATCTGTGTCTCCCTTACCTTGAGTTAATTGCCACTGCTTGAGGTCAAGGTAGCATTTGCTGAAGGATTTTTCCTGAAGGATATTTTTCAGAAACATAGTGCTATAGTGAACATCTTTATTTATCACATCAGTGCAAAGGTGGTGGGGGGAGTGGGGAGTAGTATTCCCCTTCCATTTGCTTTGTCTCTCCATTCTTAATAGTTGTGTAGCCAAAGGGTGTGAAGTTGAGTGCTCATGACATGATACTATATTTCCTTAGTTCATCCAGGCTCATTGAAGTAGGAAAGACCAAATGGTATAGCCTGTGTAGTTCCCAAGGAGAGAAAATTCTAGCAGCAGCAGGCTTTAATCTCCACAGGGAAGCAACGACCAGCCTAACCCTAATCCTCAACTTTCACTTTTGCTGCTTCTAAGCCTCAGACTGTTGTAAGGCTTAAATGATCACTTGGAGAGGACCTGGTACTCAAAAATTTTTTTTCTCAAGTGACTCCATTCTTTCTTACTACAAAAGAGTGACCCAGTCCTTTTCCTAAATATTGTAGCAGGTTGTCACTGGCCTCTGTCTCAGGAAGAATGCACTCATGTCAGTCCTCCTTTGTCAGAAAAAAAAAACAAACTTGGATTTATCAGCCATTGAAGATTTGCTGTAGAGTTGGCAGCTCTGGTCACTTGGCCCAGGCATTTTCTTGCTAATCTTGCCTGGTTTTGCAAGGCTATGAAATGTTCAATCTGGAAGGAAATTCTGAGTGGTCACTAAACTCAGAAAAGTAAAGTGACTTCTCCTAGATTGTAGGAACTTTAGTGTTAGATAAGGGACCGGAGCCTAATGCTCTTGACTCCAAGGCCAGACACTGGGGCCAGAAGCATGGGCAGTGTTTACAAGGCTCTCTTATTGGGTTGGCCAGAAAATTTGTTTGGATTTTTCTGTAAGTCAAATGTTACAGTAGTTCTAATGCATAATGTTTGTGGGTGGAAAGATACCTTACATTCTTTATTAATGATATCTAAATCAAACCTTGAGCCCCAAGGGAGAAAAGTTTTCATCCAACTAGATGAAGAACTTCCTGGTTGATATATGATATCATGAGTGCAATTTTTTGCCTAAGTTCCAGTTGGGGGAAGTTAAGAAATTGTCTTCTATTTAATGAGTAGCATAAGATGTGCTTAGGGTCTAAGAGGATTTCAATCAAACCACCTACATTCCTTATAAATTATTCAGGCTCACCTGGTTTTTTAGAAAGAAAACAAAACCAAAAAAAGTAAATAGCATTAAAGCCTGGAAAGAGTTGCACATCACACTCTGTCACACTCTGCACAGGCACAATTTTTAAATTTTCATTGTTATATCATTGGGTAAACTGAAATCTTACAGTCTTGCTTTAAGAAAAACACACTGCGTTTTAGAAATGTAAGCGCATTCACAGAGCATCTGATGTGAACTAAGCAGAGTCTAGGTTTAGGATTTAATTATGACAGTTGGTTATTCCTGCATTGGCTGATATTATTCCTCTATTCCCCTGTGCCTGGTTCGTATTACTCCCTTTGTTCAGATGGGAGGACTGAGCCTCTGAGGAGTTACAGAATTCATGTCACCTCCTCTACAAGGTGGAACCATGGCCAGGCCTAGCCTTTTGTGGCTCATCTTCTTTATCCCCATGCTTCCCACTCTTGGGGTGGAGGCCATTAAATACTGTGTGCTAAAAGGAAGAAATTGAAAACAGGAGGTGCTTTTGTAAAATACTGTTATCTATGAGAAGTAAGTCAAATCTCTGAATTTTTAAGTTGAAAATTTGCACAATGTTTGTTTTGTTGATCTTATGAGTGGGTAGCCAGTAGAAGTAGTTTATGTTAAAATGTGGTTCTGCTTTACGTACTCCTTTCCCAGTCTTCTAATTGGTCTATTTTTCAGGGGTGCTCTCTTTGGGATGACTTCTATTGAGTTCGCCAAAAAGTTCGTTGGGGCATGTGTATACTCTAAGAACCCGAACGAACTTTTTGGCCAACCCAATAGTTTAGCAGTGTCACTAGGAATCCATTCAGACAGTGCCCAAGGTGTTCTCCTGGGTTTTTAATATATTTGAAAACCTTTAAAGTGTTGTCTTTTTCGATTGCCCTGGATTCTGAGCCAGCATTCGAATTCCTCCATCATCCATGTCATTACCATGTTAGAACAACACGTATGGATGTGAGGGGACTGGACAGTTCAGACGGAGGTGACACCCTGTGCCTGAGTACTGCAAGTCTTTAGTTTTGGAACAATAGGGCTTTGGGATAAGATGCTAAACACAGTGACTTTCTAGTTTTGTTCCTTTAACCTCCTTCAGCATTTCCCAAGACTGAAACTCTTATCTATTTAATACTAGTTCCTGTACAGAGCAGTTCTACAATATAAAAAAAGAAGTGCTTTTTCTCTATCACAGGTGGGAGAGACATTGTTAATAACACTGCTGCTGCTGCTAAGTCGATAGTTTTGATAAATGACACAGTTTGACAATGGGAGTTAACATCCTTAATCAGAAGGGTCTACTTAACCAGCGACTTGTTTAACATGTAGGCTGATTATGTCATGGCTCTTTCCTCCGTTGACCACCATCACCTGGGAAGTCCACTATTATGGTGAATGACTCTCTCACCTAGTCTTCTCTCTAAATGTAGACATAAAAGCTTCTTATTCAAGCTAATGTTGCTTTTAGCCAGTTCTGGAGGTTGTGACATAAACAGACAGAATTAAATAGGAAATTATACTTAGTTTCCAAACCATTTTAATGTCATCTTTCTCTGCAAAATATGGCATTGTCAAGTCTAGATAAACGTTAACCTCTCTCCTTCCATCTCTCTTTCCCCTTCCCTGCACCTCCTGCTTTTCTCCCTCATTCCAGAGGAAGCTCACCAGTGTGGGAAGGGGCTGCTCATCCACTGTCAGGCGGGGGTGTCCCGCTCTGCCACCATCGTCATCGCTTACTTGATGAAGCACACGCGGATGACCATGACTGATGCTTATAAATTTGTCAAAGGCAAACGACCAATTATTTCCCCAAACCTTAACTTCATGGGGCAGTTGCTGGAGTTTGAGGAAGATCTGAACAACGGTGTGACACCGCGAATCCTTACACCAAAGCTGATGGGTGTGGAGACAGTTGTGTGACCATAGTCTGGCTGGAAAGGATGACTGTTCTCCTTTAGGAGATGAAGAGGAAGGAGTATGGATTCTTTCTTTTCTTTTTTTCTTTTTTTTTTTAGATGGGGGTAAAGTTTGTGAATGGAAACAAACTTGTTTAAAAACTTTATTTTTAACCAGTGTGAGAAGAATTTAACTTTTGATGCCGTTGAGATTTACTTCCCACCAACTGACAAAGCAGGGAGTCTAAAGAAGTAATTTTTTTAAGCCAACAATAAAAATATCATAAAACCTGTTTTTTCCCCTTTTCCTTTTAAGCTATTTGTAGAGTTTACGACTAACTAGTCTGTGCAGGTTCATAGACCGAAGATACTACACTTTAAACCAATTAAAAAGAACCCAAAGTAAGTAGAAAAGACATTGAATCATGAAGACCTAGGATCTGCCTGACCTGTCCTTATAGAAAACAAAAAACCCAACCAAACCAAGCCCTGCTGTGCTCACTGGTGCAAAGAGAAGACCAGGGCAGCTTAAGTGGTCTAAGAACCCTTCACATTCTTTAAAGAGACAAAGGATACTGTTGATTTTGTGTGTTTCATACTCTGGATTACTTTTCTTCCCTCTCTGTGTTTAAGAGATTTTTTTTTTTTTTTTTTTTCAAATAGCAAGGAACTGACCATTATACCATATGCCTTCACTGGCTTCTTGTGCAATAATATGGTGTTTTGAGTGTGCAAATGAGTTAGAGCTGGCAGCTGAAAAATAGGCAAATAGTGCAAAGTTGCCAGCTTGGAGATAGAAAGGAATTAAACAAAACCAGTTACTTTCTTTCCCACCTCTCCCCACTTTTTTTTTCTCTTTGATTTGATTCTGGTTACAGTGCCATAAACCTTGTTACATATGTATATCAGAATGTAAAAAAAAAAAAGACAAAAATTTATTTAAAAATATTTTTCGCAAAAAAACTTGGTGTGTTTCTGTTGATTGTGTAAAAATTTTATTTTCATTATATAAACAAAAATCATTTGGAAATGTGTCTTTTTCCTCTTCTTTTCCTCAATTCAAGTTCAAGCATCTTTTACCTCTTGTAAGCTGTCCGTGTAACGTAACTGACAAGAAACACAAATTTCTGAAACAGGGATAGAGAGATGAGGGAAAGGAAATAGTCTCTGGCCTCAATGTGAAGCAGAGAGAATTAGCAAGGAAGCGAAAAAGCTCTAGTAGGCCCACAGTCCTGCCATTCACTTCTGCCAGTGTAATTCCACTTACAAGGGGGAAACCTCAGGTAATCTCCTTGAACAAGGTGTGAGGTTTGACACCAGCCTTTGAGCCTTGGTGATCAAGTCACTGCCAGATTGATTGGTTAGAATTCTCTGATCTCCCCAGTGGCTTTTGATCAATATCTGTGACCCCTACAAGACCGATATTGTAGGGCTCCTATATCCCCCTCCCATTGTCATTTTCCCACTTGGCATCTTTGGTAACATTAATCAGGAAGCATTGCAGGCAGATTCTTTACCATCTAAGCCACCAGGGAAGGTCTGGTATGCACTGCAACACACTGCTCTTTCCTACTTTCCTGCCAGCAAACTGAAGTCAGCTTCATTAGTACAGCTTCCCCATCACACTTGGTTAATAAATAGTTGGTATTCCATGAGTTCCCAGTCCACAGAGGAGTAGGAAGTGGGTAGAGGAAGAACACAAATGTTTTCTATGTTTTCTTAAAAATAGAAGCCTCCAGGGAGTTGGCCATAGGGGAGGATGCACAACAAATTAAAATTTGGCCAAGGTGAGTAAAAAAGTAGAATGATTTTGAAATTTCCAATTCTATATGAGTACATTTGGACATAATATCCCATGAACATTTGCCGACCAGTGTTATAACAAAATATTTTTGACATTTTAAAAATAGCTTTTCTATTAGAACTGATTTAGCTTTTTGTTTGATTAGAAAAGTAGAGACTGAATTTAACAAGAATTAACTGAAGGTTGTTTTGACTTAGTTTGGTTTATTACAAAGCATTAGTAATGTGAAAAGCAAATTTCTCTTATGCTGCTTTCTACTCTTCAGGCTTAACAATTTTCTTGGTGCTAGAATGTATTTAAGGAGTGGGATTGATGTGTAATTAGGGATTTAAAATAGATAATGATTTACTATATATTTCTTTTTCTTTATTCTAAGTCCAAATATTAAAGTTCTGATAGTGTGAGTTTTATTCCCTTTTTTTTCTTTTTAACAAAATGAGAATTGCTATAGTTTTCTTGAGCAAAATATGGAAATAATTTATGATTTTTGAACTTTATAACTTTATGCTTTTGAGAGCAAGATTGTCCTAGGGCAGATAGGAATTCTGCCAATGAGCATACCAAGAATTCTGAGAAACTCTTCTTTATTTTACTAATCTGTTTTGAATCACTCAGCCTCTGTTTCTTCATGAGGAATGTTAACCACTTCGGGAAATTTACATGGATTAACCAAGCCATTGCACTGGAAACCAGACTCCCCAGGTTTTGTTACTGGGTCAAACTTTGGTTTGCTCACCTGCAAGTAGTAAAGGCAATCTGTTGACACCAGGATGTGGTGAAGGAAAGTGCAATGTTTATTGGAAGGTCTCAGGGAAGGAGTCAGGGCAGCTGGTACTTAAAACACCCAAACTCCTAGATGGGTTTCAGCAAAGCATTTTTAAGGACAAGTTAAGGAACTGGAGTCCCGTGGTATGTGATCAGCTTGTGCGATTTTCTGATCAATTGATGGTGAAGTAATAGTGCAGCATCACAGAGCTTAACATTATCATTGCTTAGGTGCCAGTAGGTCTGGGGGCTGTGTGCTTATGAGCATCAAGCAGTTAATTTCTTCTCTTTGATGGTGGTTTTAGCATCTGTGAAACAACTCAGGAAATGTGCATCAATACTATCATCTAAGCACTTCAAAAAGGATCTAAGCCAAGGATATGAGGGAGGAGTTTGCCCAGGGAAGGTCCCATAGGGTTCTGCTCTGTTACAAGTTCTGAGCCTCATTTGTTGTCTCGGAGCTTTGGACTGAGCTGGGAATTCACTGTTGTCTTCCTGAGAAGCAGGGTCTCTGAGTTACTGATGCACATATTATTCTCTGAGTCCAGCAAGAATTGTTTCATGCTGGATTAATTTAACAATAGAATGAATCTGTAACATATCTAATAAAAAAAAAAAAAAACAAGCATTGTTACTTTACATTAAATAGAATAGCAGCTTCAGCTCCTCTATAAGCACTCCCCACCCCAGTTAATATGTTTCCAATCAATGAATATTAACCCAGATGTAGAGTTCACATTTCATGGAAGAGCTTGTGCTAGCAACTTTTAGAAAAAGACATGTAAGGCAGGACATGTGGCAGGGAAGCTGACAAAAGGAGGACATGTACAAGGGAAGATATGAAAGAGGAAATGCACATGTCTGCCAAACCACATGTTGATGGTAAATGAGAAAAGACAACCCTTTGAAAGGTGATAAAATATGGGGAACAGGAGAAAATGGGGGTTTATAGTAAAACAAAAAGACTATATAGAACTAGGAAAACTAAATCACACTTCAGAAGTTGAATAAGATAGAATGCTTGTAAATTACTCTAACTAGATCTTCTGGAAGATGAGAAGTTTGGCAAGTATAACTGAATAGAAATCAAGAAATATGGGTGTCACCCTGATTATGAGTAGGCTCTTATAAATAAGCCACAACACATTATATTTTATTCCCCAAGCATTGTAACATCCAATCTCCAGAAATATGGGTTGATATTTGTTTTTAAGCTCTCATTGGAGACAGTCATAATATATGGATGTGGGTGGAAGAGAGCATCAAAAATGATGAGTAAGGATCCACAAAGGCAATAAGAAGGTATTTAGAAATAATTGTCCAAAACCTATCTATAGAAGATTTTCTGACTTTATGGAGATTGTAGACTATGAATGCCAGTGCATTCCATTGTTCCTGATTTCCTCCTTTGTGACAAACTTTGCCAGGGTTTGGTGGAAGATACACAGGGTTAGACAACTGTGTGCTATAGCGAAGGAGTCAATGGCACTGTATTGCCTCCATGTTTGATGATGATGGTCCATGTCTCTGTGGCTCAACAGAGCTAACAGGGAGAAAGTTCAGTTCAGTTCAGTTGCTCAGTCGTGTCCAACTATTTGCGACCCCATGAATCGCAGCACGCCAGGCCTCCCTGTTCATCACCATCTCCTGGAGTTCACTTAGACTCACCTCCATCGAGTCCATGATGCCATCCAGCCATCTCAGCCTCAGTTATCCCCTTCTCCTCCTGCCCCAAATCTCTCCCAGCATCAGAGTCTTTTCCAATGAGTCAACTCTTCGCATGAGGTGGCCAAAGTACTGGACTTTTAGCTTTAGCATCATTTCTTCCAATGAAATCCCAGGGTAGATTCCTTCAGAATGGACTGGTTGGATCTCCTTGCAGTCCAAGGGACTCTCAAGAGTCTTCTCCAGCACCACAGTTCAAAAGCATCAATTCTTTGGCGCTCAGCCTTCTTCACAGTCCAACTCTCACATCCATACATGACCACTGTTAAAACCATAGCCTTGATTAGGCGGACCTTAGTCGGCAAAGTAATGTCTCTGCTTTTGAATATACTATCTAGGTTGCTCATAACTTTTCTTCCAAGAAGTAAGTATCTTTTAACTTCATGGCTGCAGTTACCATCTGCAGTGATTTTGGAGCCCCCCAAAATAAAGTCTGACACTGTTTCCACTGTTTCCCCATCTATTTCCCATGAAGTGATGGGACCGGATGCCGTGATCTTCGTTTTCTAAATGTTGAGCTTTAAGCCAACTTTTTCACTCTCCTCTTTCACTTTCATCAAGAGGCTTTTTAGCTCCTCTTCACTCTCTGCCCCACGCCCAAGGTAAGAGAAACCCATGCAAGATGGTAGGTGTTGCAAGAGGGCATCAGAGGGCAGACACACTGAAACCATACTCACAGAAAACTAGTTAATCTAATCACACTAGGACCACGGCTTTGTCTAACTCAATGAAACCAAGCCATGCCTGCAGGGCAACCCAAGACGGGCGGGTCATGGTGGAGAGGTCTGACAGAACGTGGTCCACTGGAGAAGGGAATGGCAAGCCACTTCAGTATTCTTGCCTTGAGAACAGGGAGAAAAGATGGCCATAAAGTAAAGGAGAACAAGGAAGAACTGTAATTATGTGGAAAAAATCGTGCCCACAGTTGCTTTTTGCCAACTTCCATGATGTAGGTGACTTAAAAGTATCCAGTACCCAGGAGTATCCTTTCCCATGTTGCTGACCATGTACCTGGTGCAGGACTTATGAAGCAAAGGAGGAGATCTGGAAATGGCTTTAAGAGGTGCAGTCAGAGCTATGGCCCTAAGCCAAGGTGAGTTTCCCGGTTGGTGAAAATGTGCATTGGTTGCAATACTCATTGGTGCCCTCTTCATAGTATAGTGGCTGCTGCTTTACTTCTGTGTTCCAGTCTCATGCAGAGTTCTTTTAAGGTGAACCTTATCCCAGCATGAAATAGATAAAGGAATTCTGGGAAATGCAATTTCATATTCAGCTAAGTTGATCTTTTACAAAACCGCCAGAGTCTATCCTTTGCCACCTTGCTATCCATTTACACTTCTCTTAACCATATATATATAACTTCCAAACAAAGACATTAGAAAGTGGTGTTTCCACCTAAGAAGATGCAGCTATCACTTCCACAGTTGAAGAGATACTAATCCTCTCTCCAAAAGAGAGAGCATACTCTCATGTGTTACTTGATTCATTTGGGGGCAATCATTTCTCTTGTACTTGAGATCTACTCTCTCTTTGAAATCCTGTAATTTAAATACTGAGATATAAGGATATTGTAGATTGAATTGTGTTTGCCAGAAAGATGTTTTTGAAGTTTTAATTTCAGACCTTGTAAATGTGATCTTATTTGAAAATAGCATAATTGCAGATGTAATCAAGGTTTTAAAAGGTCATATTGGATTAGGATGGGAGCTAATACAATTACTGGTATAATTGGACCAATCCCTCTTATAAAAGGGTGATTCGGACATACACAGAGGAACCAATGCCATATACCTAGGGAGATGGAGACTGGAGTGATTCATCTAAGAGTTAAGGAGCAGCGAAGATGACTGGATATCACCAGAAGCTAGGAGAGAGACATGAAACATATTCTCAGAGTCTCCAAAAGAACCAACCCTGCTAACACCTTGATTTTGGACTTCAAGCCTCTGGACTATAAGGTAATACATTTCTATTGCTTCTAGTTACTCAGTTTTGGGGACTTTGTTATGACAGACCAGGGAGACTAATACAAAGAGTAACCACATTTAATAGTAGATGGAACAATAGCTAAAGGAGAAAAAAGAATTGGTTAACATGCTGCTGCTAAGTTGCTTCAGTCGTGTCCGACTCTGTGTGACCCCATAGATGGCAGCCCATCAGGCTCCACCATCCCTGGGATTCTCCAGGTAAGAACACTGGAGCAGGTTGCCATTTCCTTCTCCAAAGTATGAAAGGGAAAACTGAAAGTGAAGTCCCTCAGTCGTGTCCGACTCAGCAACCCCATGACTACAGCCTACCAGGCTCCTCCGTCCATGGGATTTTCCAGGCAAGAGTACTGGAGTGGGGTGCCATTGCCTTCTCTGTGGTTAATATAAACCAAGTATATTTATATCAAAGTAAGAAATGTTTATAACTCTTACTGTCCTAATTTCTACAAGTAATCATGTAGTCACAGGTGATAATTATAACTTCCTTCTTTTACTACCCATTCGATTTACTGTTTGTCTCACCTGCTCAGAGTTCCTTGTCTGTTGGGATAACCTAAATCTTCATTTTTGATGGATCTGAACCTTTGGTCCTTTTGTTGTAAGACATGAGAGCGTAAGAGGTGCCCTTCATCTAGACTTAGTTCTTCCTACTCCCATAGTCCTATAGTAATCCAATGTCCCCTTGGCAGTCACAAGCCATTTCAGAAATACAGCAATCCCATCCTTTGCCTGTTTTTCTCCTTTAGCATGAAGAGCCCAAATTAGTCAGCAGATAGTACCAACTTCCAGTATAATGGAGCCATTGGTGGATCTCCTAGCAGGTGCATCTGTGCTTTGGAGACTAAGGCTTCTAGACCAGGAGAGAATAAAGGTGCAGAGTAGGTAGCAGAAATTTTGCAAGTTGATCACCAAGAGTAACAGTGAGAGGAAATTTTTTCATTTACAGCTCTTTTTGGGCCTGTGAATCTTGGAGAAGGGAGAAACAGCAACATATATTTGTTGACATATATGTTCGAAAATTTACTGCATCTTGGAGGACATTACCCTAGCCCTGAAAAGTTTTCCATCCATCTAGCTCCATAACTGAAATGTCCAAAGTACTATTTTACTGCTTCAGAATGATGGATAACATAGTAAGAGTAGTAAATTCCACAAGTGTGGGCCTGTCGCCCCACTTCCTGTGCTGCAAAATAAGTTCCTTCATCAGAAACAAGGCATTGTGGAATGCTGTGATGGTGAATAAGATATAAGAATTCTGTAAGCCCACAGATACTAATTTTGGCAAAAGTATTGCAAGTGAAGTCTAATCCATATGAGGAGTGTGTTTCTGTAGAGTGAGAACAGAACACTGCCCCTTCCATAATAGGAGAGTTCCAATGGAATTGACCTATATCATATAGCTGGCTGATTACCCTAGAAATGGCTCTATTTCAGAGGCTTGGTATTTGTCTCTACTTTGGGTGAGTTGGGTGCTCAGTGTTGGCTGTAGCCAGAGTCGCCATGGTGAATAGAAATTCATGTTACTGAGCCCATGCATAACATCCATCTCTTCCATCTTGGCTATTTTGTGCATGAGCCATTGGTTAAAGACAGGTGTGACTAGAGACCAGACTTGACAGATTTCACAGAATACACTTTCTTGTCCCTTATTAAGATCTTTCTATGCTGAGGGTGAGCTTTCTGAACATTCGCATGGTACATCTTATGCCCATTCAGAGAGTTCTGTCCATTGACTTAGTCCCCAGACTTTTCTGTCTCCAATTTGTCAATTATATTTCTTCCAAGTCCCTGAGAAGCCATGTAAACCATTAGCTACTTCTTGGGAAGCAACGTAGATCCATATCTCTGACTCTCTCCCACGCAAAATGAACAACCAGGTGTACTGCTGGAAGTTCTGCCCACTGGAAAATTTTTCCTTCACTGCTCTCAGCCCTGGCTACCCACCGAGCAGGGCTGTCGTGACGTAGCCATTCATTTTAGGATGGCGAGATATACAAAACTCTGCAATCAAGGGCAAATATTTTTCTTTCAGTCCCCTGGTCACAGAGAACATTCCATGAAGCTGTAACTGTGAGTTCAAGGACGTGATGCAGCAGGAATAGATCACTTGTTTATTTAACTTACTTGAATCTGAGTTCACATAGTGCAGCTCAACTTGACAATCAAATGATGTTATTCCCGCCCAGTTTAGAGACTTAGTGGGCCAATAACACATTTCTTCATGAACAATCCAGGTTGTGTTATAAAATAATGATATATGATTAAACTTTCAATTTCAAACTGTTACTCAAAAAAAGAATAGCATTTTCCTGAGGAAGCTGTCAGAGTTTGGTTCCAAAATTCTAAATGGCTGCTATATGTATGATTCACCTATCAGGTGAATGGCTTCATAAATGATCCCTGTCTAGTAAAGACCCTTCTAGCACCATGGGATGTACTGGGCATAGATATAAGAGCAGCTTTCAGGACAGCCTTGAAATATTGCAGATACTTCTCTTATTCTGGAGCTCAGTTTCTACACCCAGTTCTAATGTGTGGGTTTTCCCCCCACATACCAAGTTATTATTGGAAACCAGTTGGGTGTCCTACAATTCAACTAGATTCTGACACCGTCTCTTCGGGGATAGCACCAGGTGCCACAGGTTAAGGATTTAGTCCTACAAGAATATACCCTCCTACTCCAGACATCAATCACAAGTCCAGGTTATTACCAGTGTTTCTGAATGACCATCTGAAGATTGTGGGTTTCAATGACACCCTCCCTGGATTTAATTTGCTAGAGTGGCATAGAAGACTCTGAGAAACATTTGACTTACTAGATTACCAGTTTATTAGTAATGGACAAGCAGAAGAAATACATAGGGCAAGATATAGGAAAAGGGCACAGAGCTTCCATGCCTTCTCAGAGCACACCATTCTTCCCAAATCTCTGTGTGTTCACTAACCCAGAAGCTCATCAAGTCCTGTCCTTTTGGGTTTTTATAGAAGTTTTGTTATGTTTACACAACTGATTAAATCATTAGTGATTGAATTAAATCTCCAGCCTCTTTCTCCTCTCCAGAGGTCTATGGTGGGGCTGAAAATTCCAAATATTTAATTACATGGTTGGTTTCCCTAATGCCTAGCCCCTATCCTTAGGTGCTTTCCAAAAGTTATCTCATTGGCATGATAAAATGCACCGGTATCACTCTCATCCATGGGAAATTCCAAGGGTTTTAGGAGCTCTATATATCAAAAGCAGGAACAAAGACCAAATATTTATTTGTTACTGTAAATCATAATACATCAGGAGCCTTACTCCCTGGTGACTCAGACGGTAAAGAGTCTGCCTGCAGTGTGGGAGACCCAGGTTCCATCCCTGGGTAGGAAGGTCTTCTGGAGAAGGAAATAGCAACCACTCAAGTATTCTTGTCTGCAAAGTCTCATGGATGGAGGAGCCTGGCAGGCTACAGTCCATGGGGCTGCTAAGAGTTGGCCACCACTGAGAGACTTCACTTCCTTTCTTTTTTTCTTTCTAATTAAATTCATAACCTTTCATGTTACTTGGTAGATTGGATTAGCATGCCCAGTGAGGATATATGTGTTCTCTAAGATTCAAGAAAACCTATTAGACACTGTGCCTCTTTCCTTAGTAGTAGGAAGGATTAGATGTAACAACTTATCCTTTATCTTGAAGAGAATTCCCTAAAAGCCACTTGTCTTTGGTGCCAGGATAAAGTTGAAGTCTTTATCATGAGGTTACTGAGCCCTCTAAAAACATATATGATTATATAATCTTTGTAAGTTGTGTTTAAATTATAATTATTTCCTTCTGAATCATTTCATGATTGAACAAACCTGAAGCTCAAAAGAGGAAGTGAGCACTTAAGTCAACTTTATTTTTTTTTCATTACTACTATTATCATATAAGGGGATAAATATGTTTTCTTCTCAGCACAAATATCAACTGGAATGTCCTGGAACATCAAATGGTACATTCTATGCCTAAGAATTCCTCTTATATAGTTAAAAGAAATTTAGGTCTAATGGCCTAGCCCACCAGAAGGCTCAAGACCCAGCACCACCCACCCATGGAAAAGCACAGTCTTTAGAAAGAACATGTTTCAGACAAAGGAACAAATTAAAATACCAGAGGAAGAGCTAATTGAAGTAGAAACAGACAATCCATATATGAGGAAGATTTCAGGGCAGTGGCTAAAAAGATGATCAAAGATCTCGGGAGTAAAATGGATGCACAGAGCAAGAAATTCAACATTTTAAACAGAGAATTAGAAAATAAAAAGAACAGCCAAATGGAGATGAAGAATGCAATATCTGATATAAAAATACACTGGAAGGAATCAAAAGTAGACTAAATGATACAGAAAAATGGATAAGCAGTCTAGAAGACAGAGTAATGTGAATCAGTGATGCTAAACAGAAAAAAGAAAAAAACATGAAAAAGGAGGTGAGGATGATCCCGCGTTGATGACTGGCCACAGGAGTTCAAGGTGGCTCTCTCTGGACCTACTGTGGGCCCAATTTTACTGTCCATACTTCAACTTTTAAAAAATAAAGAGGATCATAAAATCTTAGAAATGGAGGTAATAATACCTGTTCTTTTTCAGCCCCTTGGCAATCTCATGGGAAAATTACTTAATGGCTGCTAAGAGTTTTCAAATCCAGAGTGCCGTTGTTTTCTGACTTAAGAGTACCTTTTCACAAGGACAGAAAATCACTTCATAATGACCCAGTGTTCACACAACTGTTTGGCATCAGGTGGTTGCAATAAGGATGCATCTTTGCTCACCCCTGTCCCTCAAGTTGTTCGTGTTGAGATATAAGGTTGATAGACTTATGCAATACTCCTTCCACACCCTCAGTTCTAAGATGAACTGCTCCTTTTAATGGTCTAGGGGCAAACCTGTGGGCTTGGCTCTTCAGGGTCCATAAATGTCAGGATGCTTTACTGAGGCTGACACGGTTTTTCACTCCTGAATTGTCTCTGACAGCCCATGTGTGGCTAAAAGGCCAGGGCATTTTTAGCTTTAGTTAAGCAACACCAAAATCCTCCAGGTTGCTGCTAAATCCTTCTTTTAGTGCTCTTGGAGTGCTAGCTGAGGGCACCACGTATCCTCAGCACCCAAGGCGCCAGCACAGATGGGGCTGCTCTGGGCTGATTCTCCTATATTTAACACAGCCCTAATTACCCACAGGTCTCGGAGTGAGGAGGGCTGATGAGCAGTTCAAGTTCTCTGCATAGAAATAGCCCCAGAATAGTTCCAGTGTTGTTTCTAATTGCAATGGATGAGCAGACTGTCTCATTAATCCTCCCCTATCAGCGTGCAAACTGGCTGCCCCAGAATAGCCCTGAGCTCAGTCAGCCCGCAGCCGGCGCTGAGGATGGTGGTTTTGTACATATTTGGAGAGGGAGGATCTTCTCCCCAGGGATGGATGCATGTGTTTGGGGGTGAGAAACGGTCTATGAATTCCGGAGTCTTGGGTGTACACAAAGACAGGATGCAGAAAAGTAAAGATTATCACATCAGGTTTGGACAGCCTTGGTTCAGACAGAAAAGCTATGAAGTAGCAAAGAAAGACCTTCAAGTGTGCCCGGCAGGTTCTTAGGCCCTTTTACCTCTGTGCCTGAGTATTTGACTCTGTTCTGTTCTCTTTGTTCCACCATTTCTTCCTTACTCAGTGAAGAATCTGGTATCAGTTATAGACACTTTGTATGAATGTCACTAACAGGTTTTCACGTGTTTATAGCTTTACAATTATCAGAGGTTCTTTTCCTTTACACACTCATACTATGAGACCCTTATAGCAATCTTGCAGAAGTTAGCAATGGCAGGTATTATTTCTGTTACACAAAAGAGGAAACTGAGGACCAGCAGGTAACAGTCTATAAACAACCTGAGATCACACAGTTAGTAAATGATCTTGGACAAGAAATCAGATCTTTTCCGTGATAGTTCTGTTTTCTTGTTAGAGAAATAGCAGTATCTGATGGTCAGGATGATGCCATGGAAAGAGAAGACTCTGGAATCAGACTGGGATTTCAACCTCTGGGACTTTGGGCATGTTGTGAGGATTAAATAAAATAACACGCACACACACACATACACACACACACAAACCCTAGTCAGAAAAGTGCAAGTCTCAGGGGAAAAAAAAAACAAACCTTAATTCCACAAAACTAAGTTATTTTGCCCTTTCCCTTGGGGAGAAGGAGATAACTCTTCAGTGCACAGTTCAGTTCAGTTGCTCAGCCATGTCCGACTCTTTGTGACCCCGTGGACTGCAGCACGCCAGGCCTCCCTGTCCATCACCAACTCCAGGAGCTTGCTCAAACTCACGTCCATCGAGTCGGTGATGCCATCCAGCCATCTCATCCTCTGTTGTCCCTTTCTCCTCCTGCTTTCAATTTTTCCCAGCATCACAGTCTTTTCCAAGGAGTTCTTCACCTCAGAAGGTCAAGGTAGTGGAGCTTCAGCTTCAGCACCAGTCCTTCCAATAAATATTCAGGACTGATTTCCTTTAGGATGGACTGGTTTGATCTCCTTGCACTCCAAGGGACTCTCAAGAGTCTTCTCCAATACTACAGTTCAAAAGCATCAGTTCTTCAGTGCTCAGCTTTCTTTGTGGTCCAACTCTCACATGCATACATGACCACTGGAAAAACCAGAGCTTTATGAACCACGGGGTTCACAANCAAGAGTCTTCTCCAACACCACAGATCAAAAGTATCAATTCTTCAGTGCTCAGCTTTCTTTATAGTCCAACTCTCGCATCCATACATGACTGCTTGGAAGAGAACATTATAACCTAAAATATTCAGAGGAAAAACTGAAGCAAATGTGGACAGCAACTTGAAGGTTCTCCAACCTCAGAGATGGAGGATACAAGGAAATAGGAATGAGACTTTGCTGAGGCAACTACTAAAATAATCTTCCCCAGATTTTGCAAAGCAGCTAGCAGTAGAGACCTCTGCTTCCGGTAAGGGCAGTGAGTGTAAGTAACAGCCACAGAGGCAGGGCACTGCAGTGCCTATGGTAGTAATGTGGTCGTCCCTGGTCCCAGAAGACTGGACACTAATATCGACCTTCCAGACTGGTTTCCATAGTGTAGAGGTTATCATATCTGCCTCACTAATACGTCCAGCAGCAAATTCAAACTCTCCTGAAATTCCTGGCAACAAGATACACAGATCTAGTGCTTACATGCGGGGAAGGCAATGGCACCCCACCCCAGTACTCTTGCCTGGAAAATCCAATGGACGGAGGAGAAAAGTCACTGACTCCTTGAAGCCATTCCAGATCCTCCTCTTCCTCTCTCCATTCTTTGCCCACGTGGATGGGTCTTTTCCTCAGCATGCTCCCAAAGTAGGTGACATACACAGCATAGCTTACTCTGCATAACTTCATTGTAATTTAAAAGTTCTCATGTCTCACATTTATCTCTGGCAAAAATCCTTCAGGGGAGGAGGCAAGTGCAATGCCTGATAAGTCAACTAAGAAGTAAATAGAGCCCACAACTTGATAAGTGGAGGTACTCTGTGCCCCCTGGACATTACTGAGTAGTGGCTTCCCAGATGACTCATTGGTAAAAAATCTGCCGGCCAATGCAGGAGCAAAAGGAGACGTGGGTTTGATCCCTGGTTTGAGAAAATACCCTGGAGGAGGAAATGGCAACTTACCCCAGTATCCTTGCCTGGGAAATCCCATGGACAGATGAGTCTGGCTACAGGAGACTGGGCTACAGTCCATGGGGCTGCTAAGAGTCAGACATGATTGAGCGACTGCACCTACATGCATGCACTGAGTTTTTAGTGCACCCCCAAAACACCTCCAATCCTTTGCATAAGCTTCTCAACTAGTCCTTGTAACCTCTCTGAAAGGTAGACATTATTATCCCCCAGCACTTTTTTTTAAATAAATGAAGGCTTTGCCAAGTCTAACTCTCAAGGTCATTTCACCATAGTGGGGAGACAGGAGTGGAAGCCCAGCCTGTGTCACCCAAAGCCCTTACTCGTTAATCTCAATGTCTGACGATCTCCTACATCAAAGGGTATTGGCTTCTTTGTTGCTTGGACAAATGCATGAATGAATAAAAAAAGGAAACAAATGAAGGAACTTAATCTGTACCCTCTAACTCTCCTATTCTCTCAGCACCCAAAATTCCATCCATTATGGTTGGTATTGATCTTCTGAAGTTTTGAATAACCAGCCCAGACAACACGGGCACTCTGGAACACTGGTGCCACCACTGTAAGCACTACCTGAAAGCTGACTTTCTCAAAATGTTACCCTTCATGACCAGACCTGCCTGTGCATGGGCGCTCAGTCATGTCTGTCTGTGCGACCCCAGGGACTGTAGCCCACCACGCTCCTCGGTCCATGGGATTCTCCAGGCAAGAGTACTGGAGTGGGTTGCCATTTCCTCCTCCCAGTCCAGGGACTGAAACCCTGTCTGTTGCATTGCAGGCGGATTCTTTACCACTTGAGCCATGGCTCTCTGTAAATGCCTAAGATTTTATTGTCAGGACATTCCTTTTGACAAGGGGCTAGTAAAGTAAAAATTCCCAAGGAAAGAGCTGTGTATTTATTCATTGTTGACCAGTAACATCAGCATTTCACCTCCACAAATGTTTCGGGAATGTACTTGTTTTCTGTGGCTGTTCTAACCAATTAGTACAACCTTGGTGGCTTCAAGTGACAGAAATGTATTCTCTCACATTTCTGAAGGCTAAAAGTTAAAAAGGTTGAAAACCTTGATGATGAATTTTCCATCAGGGTCACACAGCTTTGGAAGGCTCTCAGGGCATATCTATGGAGAAGGAAATGGCAGTCCACTCCAGTACTCTTGCCTGGAGAATCCCATGGATGGAGGGGCCTGGTGGGCTATAGTCCATGGGGTTGCAAAGAGTAAGACACGACCAAGCAACTAACACACACACACACAGGGCATATCCATCTCTTTCTTTTCCAGCTTTTCTCGGCTCGTGACTGTCTCATGCCTTAGTCTTCTCATCTCCTTCCCCTCTGTGTGTATCTAATTTCCCTCTATCTTTCTCTTATGAAAACACATGACATATTTAGGCCCACCTGCATAATCCAGAATAGTCTCCTTAAAAACCTTCATATAGTCAAATTATGGACACCTTAGCATATGAGACAACATCCACAGAGTTCTGGAATTGAGGTCTGATACCCACTGGCACGGGCTTCCCAAGTGGTACTAGTGATAAAGAGTCTGCCTGCCAATACAGAGGACATATGAGATGTGGGTTCAGTGCCTGTGTCTGGAAGATCCCCTGAGAAAAGCATGGCAATCCACGCCAGTGTTCTTACCTGGAGAATCCCATGGACAGTCCAGAATCCAATATGACCGAAGTGACTTAGCACTCACACACCCACTAGCATGGAGTTCCTTGCCTTTACCCAAGGTTTTCTCTCCAGCTAGGACTCAACATTGTAAATCAGCTACACTTCAACTAGAAAAAAAGAAATACAGTCTGAGCCTGAGTTCAGAATATTGATCTAAATTACTTATTTACTTTCTCAGGAAAAAACATAGGATTTAGAATTTTTATAATCTGTTGCTGGCAAATGCACCAGAATATCCTTCTTGACAAATGTAATTGAATTTCAGTTTAGTTCAGTTCAGTCTCTCAGTCATGTCTGACTCTTTGCAACCCCCTGAACAGCAGCACGCCAGGCCTCCCTGTCCATCACCAACCACTGGAGTCTACCCAAATCCATGTCCATGGAGTTGGTGATGTCATCCAACCATCTCATCCTCTGTCGTCCCCTTATCCTCCTGCCCCCAATCCCTCCCAGCATCAGAGTCTTTTCCAATGAGTCAGCTCTTCGCATGGAGTGGCCAAAGTACTGGAGTTTCAACTTCAACATCAGTCCTTCCAATGAACACCAAGGACTGATCTCCTTTAGGATGGACTGGTTGGATCTTCTTGCAGTACAAGGGACTCTCAAGAGTCTTCTCCAATACCACAGTTCAAAAGCATCAATTCTTTGGTGCTCGGCTTTCTTTATAGTCCAACTCTCACATCCATACATGACCACTGGAAAAACCATAGCCTTGACTAGACGGACCTTTGTTGGCAAAGTAATGTCTCTACTTTTAAATATGCTGTCTTAGTTGGTCATAACTTTCCTTCCAAGGAGTAAGCGTCTTTTAATTTCATGGCTACAGTCACCATCTGCGGTGATTTTGGAGCCCCCCAAAATAAAGTCTGACACTGTTTCCACTGTTTCCCGATCTATTTCCCATGAAGTGATGGGNCTCCAACACCACAGTTCAAAAACATCGATTCTTCGGCACTCAGGCTTCTTCACAGTCCAACTCTCACATCCATACATGACCACAGAAAAAACCATAGCCTTGACTAGACGGACCTTAGTCAGCAAAGTAATGTCTCTGCTTTTGAATATACTATCCAGATTGATCATAACTTTTCTTCCAAGGAGTAAGCATCTTTTAATTTCATGGCTGCAGTCACCATCTGCAGTGATTTTGGAGCCCAAAAAAATAGTCTGACACTGTTTCCATTGTTTCCCCATCTATTTCCCATGAAGTGATGGGACCAGATGCCATGATCTTTGTTTTCTGAATGTTGAGCTACAAGCCAACTTTTTCCACTCTCCTCTTTCATTTTCATCAAGAGGCTTTTGAGTTCCTCTTCACTTTCTGCCATAAGGATGGTGTCATCTGCATAGCTGAGGTTATTGATATTTCTCCCGGCAATCTTGATTCCAGCTTGAACTTCTTCCAGCCCAGCGTTTCTCATGATGTACTCTGCATATAAGTTAAATAAGCAGGGTGACAATATACAGCCTTGACGTACTCCTTTTCCTATTTGGAACCAGTCTGTTGTTTCATGTCCAGTTCTGACTGTTGCTTCCTGACCTGCATATAGGTTTCTCAAAAGGCAGGTCAGGTAGGTGGTCTGGTATTCCCATCTATCTCAGAATTTTCCACAGTTTATTGTGATCCACACAGTCAAAGGCTTTGGCATAGTCAATAAAGCAGAAATAGATGTTTTTCTGGAACTCTCTTGCTTTTTCCATGATCCGGCGGATGTTGTCCTTTGATCTCTGGTTCCTCTGCCTTTTCTAAAACCATCTTGAACATCAGGGAGTTCACGGTTCAAGTATTGCTGAAGTCTGGCTTGGAGAATTTTGAGCATTACTTTCCTAGCATGTGAGATGAGTGCAGTAGTTTGAGCATTCTCTAGGTAATCAATCAACCTTCTTCCCCTTCCCCTTCAGAGTCTTATTATGCTTATTTTACAATGTCCAAGGTTTATAGTTGTATTTACTGAGAAGAATATTAAATTGACACCATATTCCCAATGTGGAAGTCCCAATATTCTTTTTTATTCATATCTATTTTTAGAGGGTAACTTTGGAAGGTTAGAAGTCTTTCAGAAACTTAACTGCACATGTATTATCTTGTTTATTCTTACAACACTTCTATCAAGGAGTATGTCTTTTAAGTGAGAGATGAGGGCTCAGAGGGATAAAGCAAATTGTCCAAGATTATGCAACTAATACGTGAGAGACCAGAATAATAACCTAGGTCTCTTTAAGAGAGGAACCAACAAAATGGGTGTATTGTCTGTCCCTGGCACTTTCTTTATTTTCACTAACTTTTAATAAGTACTCAAATATATAACAGGATGTTAGGCATGGTGTGTGTGTATATGTGTTTGTGTGCATGTGTGCCTGTGTGTGTGTATGTAGTATGTAAAGCAAAGATCCCCATCAGTTGGTAATGTGAGGGACAGTATTAGTATATAAGTGGGCAAAAAGCCTAAGAGATAGAAGTTCCAGGAGAACCTGGTCTCCAAAGAACTCACATTGACCTTGGAATCAGAAGTGAGTGGGGTATGTTCAAGGCATTTTTATTTAATTAGGCTTAAGAATGTTCTATTTTACTCAGATGTACTCTGATTATTTAAACTCCATGACAATCAGACTGTAAAGCTATATCTATGAACTAGGGTTGCTAAATAAATCTGATGATCGTTTCACACTCTAAAGAACAGAGCAACTTGCCCCAGGTCACTCCCAACAATGTTTAGAGTCAAGAAAACAACCCATGTCTCCTGACTCACAGATGCTTCCACTGTAAAGGAGAGATTCCGGCTGCTCAAGGCTAAAAGATACAGCAAATATTATGTGGCCTGCATAAATAGAAGAAACTGTACCACTTCCTATTAGTCAGCAGTATATCTCTTTTTAATTTAAAACAAAATGATTAGGTCTGATGACCTATACTTCTCTTGAATAGATAAACTCAGTATGTTCAGGATGAAATGTGGGTCAAGATGAATTTATTTATTCATTCATTCACAACTTCATCTTGTATGATTTCTTCAAGATCCCTTCCAATGTTTCAATAAATATGAATTTGGAATCTATTTAATCCTAGCTTACTGGGAGCAAGTTGCCTTCTGCCTTACTCAACCTACTTCTCCAAGGTACTAAGTCATATGAACCTGAGTCCCAAAGGCACTTATGGTCCATTCTCAAGGGTTAAAATATTGCTCAGGAAAGCTACCTTCTGAGTGTCTTTGCCTTTTTGAACAGAGAGCGGGGTTTGGTTTCTTGTTTTTCTCAGCACTTTCACAAGATTATCACTAGCTCAAACAAGCTCGGTGTTTCTTGATAAAGTATATATTGCAAATAACAAACTAGTAAGAAGGTAAATGCTTTTGAACTGTGGTGTTGGAGAAGACTCTTGAGAATCCCTTGGACTGCAAGGAGATCCAACCAGTCCATTCTAAAGGAGATCAGCCCTGGGATTTCTTTGGAAGGAATGATGCTAAAGCTGAAACTCCAGTACTTTGGCCACCTCATGCGAAGAGTTGACTCATTGGAGAAGACTCTGATGCTGGAAGGGATTGGGGGCAGCAGGAGAAGGGGACGACCGAGGATGAGATGGCTGGATGGCATCACGGACTCGATAGACGTGAGTCTGAGTGAACTTCGGGAGATGGTGATGGACAGGGAGGCCTGGTGTGCTGCGATTCATGGGGTCGCAAAAAGTCGGACACGACTGAGCCACTGAACTGAACTGAACTGAAGAAGGTAAAAAGAGATTTCATTCATTGAGTTAGTAAGCTAAACAGTGTAATGTAATTGTTTTTGATGTTGATTGAAAAGGAGCATTAGAGCTGATAGACTCAACCTTCTGGAATGTATTTAAAAGTTTTAATGATGTTGCTTCAGGATGAAGATTGCATTCTGATCCTCAGCTCTTGTGCCTTTCAGAGTGACCAAATTTGGACAAAAGTAGAAGATGGCACATTTCCTTGCTGGCTCAGAGGTAAAGAATCCACCTGCCAGTGCAGGAGATATGGGTTCCATCTCTGGGTCAGGAAGATTCCCTGGAAGAGGAAATGGCTACCTGCTCTAGTGTTCTTGCCTTGGAAGTCCCATGGAGAGAGGAATCTGGTGGACCAGAGCCCATGAGGTCGCAAGAGCCAGACACAACTAAATGACTAAATCACCACCAATATATCATTAATAAATCAACGAATTATTTTAGAATAAAATTTTGATTTGTAAAATAATAATTCGCTTAAAATAATTTTAATAAATTAATAAAAATAATTTAACCCTTGATTACTCATCTTTTTATTATTCTGTGTTGTGAAATGGGCTTCCCTGGTGGCTCAAAAGGTAAAGAGTTTGCCTGCAATGTAGGAGATCCAGGTTCAATCCCTGCATTAGGAAGATCCCCTGGAGAAGAGAATGGCAACCCACTTCAGTATACTTGCCTGGAGAATGCCATGAACAGAGGAGCCTGGCAGGCTACAGTCCTTGGGGTCGCAGAGTAGGACATGACTGAGTGACTAACACTTTTTGCTGTGAAATGAGAAAGTATATATAAATGAGAAGTATATATAAATGAGAATAGTATATATAAAGGAATTCTGATGCACACCAGAGTACATTAATTATTTCAAGACAAAGTACTTGTGTAATTTTTTGCATAGTGAGCAAAATTGGCCTCTTTTTCGTGAAATACCATTTCCACTTAGAAGAATGACTGATGGACAAACTATCATTATTCAAACTTGGGTATTCTCTCAAAACAAGCCAAGTGAATCTGTCATTTCAAGGAAAACAATGGATGGCATGCATTACCAATGATAATATTTTTAACCTTCAAGCAAAAATTAGAAGCTGATTTCATTTACCACAAGGTCAATATCTTCCCAATATTTAAAGACTTTTCTGATGAGGTTAGCTATGATGTCAATAAATATATTTATCAATCAATAAATATTGTACTGTGAAATGTCTTATGTTTTGGAGGTCTGTGTAACTTAGTGAAGCAATATTTTGTGAGTGATCAACATGTGATGTTAAAAAAGAAACTTGGGTGGTAAAAGTTCACTTAAAATGCGAGACCGACCAGTGGATATTAACATAACAAGGTGTGGGAGTGTCACTGACATGATTCACATTCCACACTGCAAACAAATTTTAAGAATTGCCCTTTAGGAAGTCCTCCCTTTTCCCACTACATATCTGTGTGAAGTCAATTTTATTCATATTAAAACACCATAACCAATTGATTGCACAACCAGGTATAGAAATCCGGTTCTTTTCTATGAAGTGAGTGAGTGAGTGAGTGAAGTCACTCAGTCGTGTCAGACTCTTTGCGACCCCATGGACTGTAGCCCACCAGGCTCCTCCCCCATGGGATTCTCCAAGCAAGAGTACTGGAGTGGGCTGCCATTTCCTTCTCCAGGGGATCTTCCCGACTCAGGGATTGAACCCGGGTCTCCTGCATTCCAGGCAGATGCTTTAACCTCTGAGCCACCAGGGAAGCTCCTTTTCTATGAAACCAGACATTAAAAAGATTTGCAAAAGTGAAAGAAAAAAAAACTACTTTTCTCACTAATTTGTTGGTCTATTTTAGAAAATGTAGTTATTCTCATAATATATCTTATTTGTGTTAACATGTAGCATGTTGTTATTTTTTAAAAGTTAAAAATATTTTAAAATTCTGTTTTAATTTCTAATATAATAAGATATACAGGGGTTCAGGATCGGGAACATGTGTATACCTGTGGTAGATTCATGTTGATGTATGGCAAAACCAATACAATATTGTAAAGTAACTAACCTCCAATTAAAATAAATAAATTTATGTTTAAAAGTTATAGGAATAAAACATTAAAATACCTTAAAAAAGATATACTTACATATAAAGTACATGAACAAAATTCTTTGGGGAGCATCAATAATTTTAAGTATGTAAAGAAATCCCAATGCCAAAAGTTTGAGAACCATTGCTATAGATCATGTCTTTACCATTTTTTCCTATTCAATTTTGGGGAAAATAGTATAGTTATCTTTAGGGGGCCTATTTGGGATTTGTTAATCTCATTTTTTCTTGGTTGTGAGCGAAAGCAAGATAGTGTTTGCCTACTTCCCAGGCAAGGGGAGAGGCAGAGTTGATTCACTCACTTAGAAACTCTGCTTGGAGGCCTACAGTGGTGTCCTTGAACCAAACCAAATTTAGGAAGGGACTCTGCACAGAGACCTAACATATTTGCCTTGTTTGGTGTGATTTTCCTGGCTTCATACTATGACTATGCTCAATAAATGTATTAATTCAATAGAAAGCTATTTAACACCTACCAGGTGGAAATCACATTACTTTTGAGAATCTACATCAAGTAGCATATGTCCTTATTGAGAGAAACAAAATATGATAGCAAGCTTGTACATGGTGCCAGGTACTAACAACTTTCTTCCTGATATTTTCAAATTTAATCCTCATGACTCTATTTTAGAATAATTCCCATTTATCAAAGGTGAAAATTAAGCTTTGGGAAGATTAGTATCTTGCTCACCCAGGTTTATTTAATGTAAAATCTGAAATTTAATTGTCCCTGGAAATCAACAATATGAGAAATGCTAAAACAGAGTTCAGAGGGAAAGGAAGACACTAATTACAAGAAAGGAAAACCTGGCATTGAACAGGCTCTTGAAGGAGATGTAGCTCTTCCCCTGGAGGTTCTCTGCAGGAAGGGAA
This sequence comes from Oreotragus oreotragus, assembly GCA_006410675.1. Lineage (NCBI taxonomy): Eukaryota > Metazoa > Chordata > Mammalia > Artiodactyla > Bovidae > Oreotragus > Oreotragus oreotragus. The sequence goes on along the minus strand of SJYX01002984.1, from coordinate 238,886 downwards.
GTGCATTCCAGGAAGAGGTTGCTGCTTGAAAAAGGCCCATTATCTGCCAGGGTGTCTGGCGCATTTGGAATATTGTGACTTGAGAGTGGAAAACTACCTAGAACAAAACTGAAGAAAGCAAAAAGGAAATTGAAGATTTTAGACTTTGTTCAACGAGAGCAGTCTGAAAGGATTTTGAAAAGTGCAGCAGCGGGCTCCTGGCCATGCCTTACGAAGATAAAGTGGCAATCAGACATCTGCGCTGGCTTAGCCACAGAGAGCTCAAGAGCTGCAATGCTTTCTTCAATGAATTTCCAATGATTTCATTTGCAATAGGCCAGAGATTCTGCCCATTTGGCATTAGGATATTGTGTAGCTTTGTTATGACAAACCTTGGCCCTGACACCCTCATACAAAGCAAAGACTGGGTTGTAACTCCCTCTGCAGCAGGAGGCTGCCTGCCAACTGTCAAACCATGTTCTCAAAGATAAGCCTTCCTTCTGCTTTGACCTCTTCATTTCTTGCCTGCTTCTTTCAAACAGTGAATGTTAACCCATTGAAATCTCCTTGGAATGTCTGCAGGAAGTTGGTTTTTAACCAGGGCAAGTCTCAAGTAAACCCTCACAGGGTCAAAAGCAGGAAGTCTTGTGGCATCGATCTACGCTGGGCTATCACCTACACCTCCCTGCAGAGCCACGGTCTCCACTGGGAATCTTCTAGGAGGCTATTGCACGGGATACTATTCCCAGGTTCACATGTGACTTACTGAAAATGTCAGGGTGTCTTTCCATCACAGAATAACATGAAATTACAACATTTAAGAACAAAATGTAAATAAGGTTCTTCAAAAATCAAACACTAAATATACAGGAACACCTGCTAATCTTTGGGGTGGCTAGGGAGGAGTGATGGTGAAGTACTGTTTAAATTGTAAGCCACTTAAAAAATCACAGTCTTAGAAAGTCTCATGCAGGGTCCACATATACACAAGCCAGGTCATTAATATCCCAACTAGATTCAATGGAGGTATTCATTCTTTGGGGCATTAGGTGGGCAGGGGAAGCCAATAACTGTACACCTGTTAGACTAAATTTCAACATTGGTTTGATTTTTTTCTTAACTTTTTTTACAAGTTGCATTGAACAGCCCCAGGAAACTAACAAAGAAGTAAATAATTTTGTCCCCAGGTGGACGTAATTGAAGCAAAATGGCAAGAAGTTCTTGGCACTTGTGTGAGAAGATAAACATCTTTCCTCTGATGACAGATTGTTCTGATCTGTGAGAAGAAAAGACAAACCAGGAAGAGCAATGGGAAATTCCGAAGTAATTACAAACCACATGGCATGAGCAAAATACTTCCATTTAGGATGTATTTTGGGAGACATTTACTTGAACTCTAAAGCAACTTGAATCTCTTGAAAGCACTTCTCTTAACTGAAAAGTTTTAATTTAAAATACGTGTAGCCATTTCATATCCTTCTCAGCAAGCAGTTTTTGATTATGTTGTCAGTTGGAAATTACTGGCTTCCATTTAGTTCAAGCTGATTTTATTTTTAACTTTCAACTCTCCTATTTTGCCAATTATAGAAAGTCTAAGTCAAGATGACATATACAAACTAGAAAGATTGCTTCGTTTTTAAACATTGCCATGGCATTGAGTCAACCTACCACCCTCTGATTTTTGTTTTAAGCAGGAAGGCAGGTTGCAGATGTTTGATGGGAAATCTTGGTGGATGTGCTAATTGTAGCAACCTGAGAAAGCAAAGCTGTCACAAGAAGGACCTGATGATGTAAGTGAAAGTGTCAGTCACTCAGTCATGTCTGACTCTTTTCAACCGCATGATCTGTAGTCCACCAGGGTCCTCCGTCCGTGGAATTCTTCAGGCAAGATATACTGGAGTGGATAGTAGTGTAATGTCAGTTGCTCAATCGTGTCCAGCTCTTTGTGACCCTGTGGACTGTAACCCACAGGCTCCTCTGTTCTTGGGATTCTACAGCCAAGAAGACTGGAGTGGGTAACCATTCCCTTGACCAGGGAATCTTCCCAACCCAGGGATCAAACCTGCACGGCAGGCAGATTCTTTACCATCTGAGCCATCAAGGAAGTCTGATGATATAAGGGACAGCTGAATTTGTTTGTCCGTATTGGTGTGTCCAATAGAAATTTACAGCTGGCCAGATGTGTGGCAAGCAGAACACCACGCTAACAGCAGTAAATATCTGACTAGGAGAAAAGAACAAGAATTATCTGGGATCCATCTCCAGGAAACTTGGAAGTAATGACTTTTCCTTATAACTGGATACACATTTGTGTTACTATCAACATTTCCTGGCCCTTGGGATTTTTAATTTGTTCCCTAACCACACCTTTGTGTGTACCATCCTTCCACTCGGAATCCCACAGTCTCACTGCTTTAGGATAATGTTCAACTATGTTGGTCTATAATTTAGAACCCTGCACAGTCGAGTCCCAATTAGCCAGTCCAGCATTACAGATGAAGGATAAATAAAACTGCATGAGGCCAAGATGGTTAAGAAAGAAGGGAATCCAGGTGAAAGACAGAAGAAGGCAAAAACATGGAAGCTTAGAAGGGCAAGGTGTGTTTGGAGTGTGGGAAGTTATACACTGTGAGTGAAATGTAAGATACACGGACTGACTTGGGAATAATAAAATCTCAGAAAGAGGTAAGATCTATAATGAAAGATCTTGCAAGCCATGTAGTCATTGGAATAACCAGCAAAGGTGTTTGCAAGGAAAGGTGTTGTGATTAACACTGAGTTTTAGAAAGGTGCCTGGATTCAGATGGATGTCATGACTGGAATTGACAGAAAGGATCAGATAACTGCTTATGATCCTCTTAAACATTAATTGTATGAAAACATTTTACATTTGTTAGAAATTACAGAGATTACCAAGACATCATGGTAAAAATATTTAGAAAATTGGCAAACTCCTCTGTCTATATATGTTGTTTCCAAAGGAGATAATCTTTAATTTTCTTTCCATTCAAGTTATTCCCTGTCTTGAAAAAAANAGTTGACTCATTGGAAAAGACCCTGATGCTGGGAGGGATTGGGGGCAGGAGGAGAAGGGGACGACCAAGGATGAGATGGCTGGATGGCATTACCGACTGGATGGACATGAGTTTGGGTGAACTCCAGGAGTTGGTGATGGACAGGGAGGCCTGGCGTGCTGCAATTCATAGGGTTGCAAAGAGTCAGACAACTGAGCAACTAAACTGAACTGAACTATATTAGATAATCAACAAGGACCAACTGTACAGCACAGGGAACTCTATACAATACTCTGTAATAACCTATATGGGAAAAGAATCTGAAAAGGAATAGATGTATCTATATGCATAACTTATATCCATAACTGAATCAATCTGCTATATACCTAAAACTAACACAACACTGTAAATCAACTATAGTCCAATATAAAATTAAAAAAAAATATTTAAACAAAACAAAACAAAAAAGAAGGCAGCATGTTGGACATTATTCACATTACCTCCAAGGATGAAGTCGTTTATAATCCACTTGAGAGATTTTGCTAAGAATTTGGTGCATATACAATTCTAATCCCAAATCTTATCATTACCCCCTTCTCTCTTGCATGCACCCTCTTTTGTCTTTGGCTTTTAAACATTTGGATAATATTTTCAGGTTAGCAACTGAACTCAATGGTAAAGAATTCACTTGGCAAAGAAGGAGACACAGGATACACGGGTTCAATCCCTAGGTTGGAAAGATCCCCTTTAGGAGGTAATGGCAACCCATTCCAGTATTCTTGCCCGGAAATCCTCTGGACAGAGAATCTGGCAGGCTGCAGTCCCCGCGGTCACAAAAAATCAGACACACATACACACACAACTGAACTCAACCAATAAGAATTTACTAAGCCCCCAAAACACACTTCAGGTAGCACAGAATCCCTGGTTTATCAATCATTTGATCAGATTTTGATTCCTCCTCCATTTTCAATGCCCTTGTGCGCAAAACCTTGTCTTCCTGGTTTACATGTGGAAACCAAGGCATAAGGGAAAAAATATAAACTCATTGGAAACACAGCCTAGTAGCAATTCTAAGCTTTTCCCTACAGGCACCACCCATAAACCCAACCCTGATACACACACAAACACACACCTTCCCAGTGATAGAAGAGAACCTTCAAAAGAGACACATTAATTCTATAAATGTCCTATTTTCTGGCTCTCTACTCTTTTATATGCTGAATTGGTAATGGAGCTAATAAAGGTTCAAGATTGCTCTTTCTAGGGGCCAAATTTTTCTTTTTTCCATGTCATGCTTTTTATTCAGAAAATAATTTTCATTGCATTGTTTTCACAAAAGCTTTCCAACACCCCCAAATAAAAAGCAGAGAAATTGCTTTTATTTTGCACGGGCATTTTCAATGCTCACTGTATCTCTCAGCATATCTATTATATTAATCTAAGCCTTAATGATACAATGGGTAAAAACAGTGTACGGATGTGTTTAAATGAAAAATTTAATAGACTTCCCTCTTAATGTAATAGAATTGGCATGAGGCATTGGGAACAGGAGTGAGAGTAGTCACTCAAGCATTGTGTTTACATGATATTTAAATACAAGTGGCTGGGGTATAAGTACTCCTAAGTACACCTGAAAGGGATGGTGCCTTCTAATCATTGTTTCAGCAAGTGACAGTTGTTTACACAACAGCAGCACATTCGCTGCTGATTTGAATAATAAACATGCTTAAATACCAGCTGGATAATAGAAGGATAATTGAAACATAGTTTAAAGCTCTGATTTACAGGCATTGTAGCAACACTTTTATTTGCTGTACAATGCCACACTTCTGTGCAGTCGCTGGAAAAAAAAAATTTAAGGCATTGTTTCAAACATTGGGATCTATTAAACTTGATTAATACACCCGGCGTATGTACCCATAGCTCAAGCCATGCCTGGGCCGTACTTGAGACAGCTATTGTACAATGTGTTTTAGCAAAACACTTGAGGCTATAATAGAACCATTCAGGAGGCCGGGAATGCAGTGTGTCCACCAGGGCCCCGAACGGTGGATGGGACCACAGGTACCAGACACAGATCCGGAGCTCATCACCTACGTGTCAGGATTGACCTGGATAATTGCTAAAGGAAAAATTTTCACAAAATTATGCCTGTAAACTCTAGCAAATCTTTTTCAATTTTTCACATCTCCACTTCCTTCCTTCCATGCCCACTGCTACCACCTACGTTCAGAACAATTTTATTCTTACATGATCAATACTAGAGGCCTGATCTGTGCATCTGTTCCCAGGGTGGCTGTGTTTCAACCAGCTCACACAACATCATCAAGTGAATGGTCCCTTTTCAGGTAGCAATTCCAGTATCAGACCACTGCCTGCCCAGGTTGGCCTGATGAACAGGCAGCACCCAGCAAGTGTTAGTTACCACTCAAGTCCTCAGATTTTGGAATCTCAAAACATGATTGTACCTCTTCACTTAGAATAGGTCATACTTGGGGAAGTTACTCCTTCAACCAAATTAATAGAAACCTAATTTGCCAACCAGAACACTAATGTGTTCATTGATTTATCAATTTACTAGGGGAAATATGTCTTAAAGGATAATTCACATTGCTCATTCAAAACACTCTCTCCTGGAACGATTGCTTCAGAAGATCAAATTACATGTCAGAAAGTCGCTTAATGAACACAAAGTAAGAGCAAGAGGAATAGAATGGATTGGCACTTTTTACTCCAGGAAAAATGTTGCCTAAAAGTAATAGCACCCAGGCACCAAGCCAGGTATCAATTATCTCTAATCCTTACAAAAATTATTATTCCCTTTTAAATATAAGGGACTGATCTAAGGCCACATGGTTGTTGAGCTACAGCTTTGAAGCCACACTATTTGCTAATTACTAGTCATCATATTGATGACCAATAATAATCACCAGGTAGTAAGATTCGGATCTCTCACTCCCAGATTGGGCTGAATAAAAAGAAATAGGTATATCTTTTCTGGCTCCTTTTTCAGTGAACCACTTGCACCGGTCACCAGGGCTGTCTCATACCACTTGGATTGGTGGATGCCCCATAGATGTGGAATGAGTGACTGAATGAAAGGTTACATGAACCTTAAATAATGTTACTTAATGCTAGACATGTCTTTTCTGAGAATACGACTTGGTGCATGGTAAGAGAGTTTGGACCATTGCTGCATCTCTGATCCATTAAGAAATGGTGTTGCTTCTGCAAATATCTAATCTCATCTGGCATAAGTGGCTCACTATAACTTAAGTTTCCATTACAACCATTTTGAAAATTCTGAAGACACATTACCAGCCTCCTTTCATGTACAAAAATTATTTCCTAAGGCCATTGTTATTCACTCATTCAAAACTAGGTACAAAACCAGGAGGTCCATTTTCAGAAGAAAGAATAGCAAGGTCAAGAGCCTTTATTGCAGAGTATTCAGCAGGTCAATCATGGCTCCATCTTGCCCTCAGATCCCCTTCTAAGAGAATTCGCTCCAGTTCCTATCACAGTTGAAGCAGTAACTTTCTACTCTTCTCCAAATCCCAGCTGAGTGGGAGGGCAAGGGCAATAATCCAAGGATAACAGGTGCAGGGGGCAGCCAACAACCTAACACAGGCCAGACACAAAAGAAGAGCTGTATCAGTAATCTCAAATTCTCTCTCTCTCCCTCCCTCTCTCTTTCTCTCAGATTAGAGAGAACCCGGGCAGTTGGTAGTGAAGCCAAACACAGAAACTATGCCTAAAGAGAGAAGCCATGAGGTACCAGCAGGGCCATGAGATCTAAGCCAATTACAGTTACGCAGAAGCAGGAACTATTCATATGAAGCAGAGAAACTGAAAGAACCATGAAGGAAAGTGGTCAAGTGCGTGGACTCTGGAACAACTGCTCAGGTTTGAATCCTGGTTCATCTTTACTCTAGCAGGATTACCTTGGGTTACTTACTCGCTTTTGTATCAATGTCTGGCACATGGTCAGCACCACGTATGTGTTAGCATGGTAGGGACTGCCATTGAGCACTTATAATGCGCCAACCAAGGCTCTCAGTCTGTTACATGTATTAACTCAATTAATCCTCAACACAAGCCTATGAAGCACTGTTATCATCCCCACTCTGAAGATCAACAAGTTGAAGCACAGAAAAGTTAACTGCCTGGTCCAAGGTCATGTCACTGGTAACTGGCAGGGCTGGGATTTGAATCCTGGCAATTCAGCTCTAAATCAGTCATACAGAAAAAGCACAGATATCCTCAGAAAGAAAACAGGTGATCTGCGGCAGAGAAATAGCACACTCAGAAAGTGCTCTGGCTGGCGACTTAGTCCCAACTCAGAAGCATTCTTGAGTCTCCCTCTCTGCCCTTTGGCTCACGTGGCCTGCACAGGTCTCTTTCTTGAAACAGAGAGTCTGAAACTGAACTTGGTCCTGCCCTAGGTTGGGGAGAGGTGCCTGAGAGGAACAGAACGGGCTCTCAGAAGACACTTGGGACGGATATAAGTGGACAATGCACAGTGACAGGGTGAAAAGGGCAGGAAGTCCCTACAGCCCCACACACCAAGAGCGCGACAGGGTGAGCACTGGGCTTTCCTTAGAGAATCTCAGGACCGTGAGCCACTAGAAGGTGACTTGTGGGAGACTTGGAAGCCTTGGCCTTAACTCAGCTTCCTGGGGTTAGAAAAGAGGTAAATGGACCTCCCTCAACATTATTCATGATGCCAAATGTAGATATAAAATAAGTAATCTTTGAAAAGAAAACACATTTATATTCTTGGGAAGAGTTGTTTCATTTTATCAAAAGGCTTCCTTGCCATTCATTAAACTGATGTGAGAGGTGTTTTTTTTCAATTTCTGAACTATTATCATAATTATATCAAGACGCTTCATAATGTGGAAAATTCCTATAAAACTAGAATGAAAATTCTTGGCCATAATCTTTTTTTTTTTTTTTTGCTTGTTTTTGGCAAATTTTACTTTCTAATATATCACATATTACTTTTATGTATTTATCATATATGTTCATGATTGGGTATATTCTCAAAGAAATTGATTACTAATTTTGGTTGCTATTTTTGTCAGGGTATGATATGAGATTATTCTCACTCTGAAAATGAAATAACAAACTTTTACACTGTTCTTATCCTTAGAAGTAATTTTAAAGGACCAGGAATCATCTGTTCTTTAATAGCTTGAAAACAGTCGACAGAAAAGACTTTGACCCCTTTCTTAACATGAACTTTTTCAGCTTTTCTGGTCATGAGTTTATTCAGATCTATCTTGACAGAACTTTCACAGTTAGTAATACAGAAATTTAACTAGTAGTCTCTCAAAATTCTAAAAACTTTTTCTACATATTTAGCTGTATGCTATTTTGATTCCTACATTATGAGCTTTTTCTTTATTATATTTTCTAAGTTTTAATATGGGCTTCCCTGGTGGCTCAGCTGGTAAGAATCCATCTGCAACGCAGGAGACCTGGGTTTGATCCCTGGGTTGAGAAGATCCCCTGAAGAAGGGAAAGGCTACCCTGGAGTCAGTTTTAATAACTTTTTAGTCTTGTCAAAACCTTAGAATTTTATTTACTAACTACACCACTTTAAGACTGTTAAAATAACTTATAAATCTCTGCTTCTACATTTAATTCTCTCAACCTGCTTTCCTTGGGACAGTTTTCTGAACTCTATTTCTAATTTCTAAAGCTAAAATATAATTAACTTACGTACATTAAATTTTTTAATATTGAAGGCACTTAAGACAATGAAGTTTAATTCTGTCACTGCTTTGGTTGCATCTAATAAGTTCTGACATGTAATGTTCTTGATATTATTTTCAAAATTATATGCAAATGAAATTTTAATATTTTTTTTTATTTAGACACTGTTAGGGAGAATTGTATTGTTTTCTTATTTTTTGGTTTGATTGGAGGCTTAATTGTTGCTTTTCATTGTCTGTTTGAGGCAAACTACCAAGTGGTTAAGTATATTAAGCTTTTTCTTAAGGTAAACTTTTGTTAGTAATTTCTAGGTTTTTACAGTGCAACCAAGAAAAAAGCCTATAACATTTAACTTTTGGAGCCTTTTGGAATTTGTTAAGACTTTTGGTTGAAGTTTAGAGGTTGCATGGATGCTAAAAAGAACTAATATATAACACTGCTCAGTAAATATGTATTTATTAAATCAACTTAGTTCTCTATATAATTCAAATTCTCTATATATTATTGTCTGCAGGCTCATTCTATCAAAAGAATGAGAGATAAACATGGAAGTTTCTTGTTGAACTATTTTTCTGTTAATTTCCTTATGTATTTCCAGCAATTTTATTCTATACATTTCAATACATGAGGCATATCTCCCTTGTGAATTTTATTCTTTACCAATACAAAGTAACAAGTGGAGTGGTGGTAAAGTGGTTCTCTGAAGAGAAAAATTTTAAACTATGATTTGTAGCTTTTGCCGACTGTGGTGTAAATGCTCCCACCATGGCTCATTTCATGTTACTGATATAAAAATAAATCCCAACTTGATGAAAGTGAAAGAGGAGAGTGAAAAAGTTGGCTTAAAGCTCAACATTCAGAAAATGAAGATCATGGCATCCGGTCCCATC
>SJYX01002984.1:207837-224614 GCA_006410675.1 Oreotragus oreotragus | reverse complement strand
GAGCATACATACAGACATTTTTTTTTTGCTTTTTTGTTTGCACCTTTCTGATATATCTATGCCCATTCATTCATTTTTAGCCATCTTACATCATTTTTTTTTACAGATATGTCTCATGTGAATTATACTTTAAGACCCATTCTGAGATCCTTTATCACAGACAGGCTTAACACATTTATAAATAGATAGATAGAGAGATGTTTTACTGACATACTTGGTCTTACATCTTTTATTTTATGGTTGGGTTTTGTTTTTTTTTTTTGCTTCCTTACATAGACCCTTGCTTTATATTTATTTACTTTTCTAGTTCTTATCTCTAGTATCTGCTATCTTACACTTTTTCAAGAGCATTCTGAAGTGTGCATTTCTAATTGTCAGCATCAAGAATGAAAAAGTATCTTTGGAGCTCCTCATATTTAAGTGGAGAAGGCAATGCCAACTCACTCCAGTACTCTTGCCTGGAAAATCCCATGGACGGAGGAGCCTAGTAGGCTGCAGTCCGTGGAGTTGTGAAGAGTTGGACACAACTGAGCAACTTAGCAGCAGCAGCATATTTAAGACCAGAAATTTAGGACCCAAGAAGGGAGTTGTGATTTCTTAAAATGCTAAAAGAGAGAGTAATCATAACAGATGTCTTGATATTCAATTATATTCTCTAATATTTTAATCCTAGATTATTATAATGATTTCATATCATGTCTATGTTTTATATCCTTTAAGAAGAATTTTCACTCATTTTATAATCACATATAAAAAAGTAATTTATGCCTATCTATAACTTAAATAATTTCAGAGCTGACTCAGCCTTTTGTAATAGGATGATAACAGAACATGAAGATGAAGGAGTCTGGCACCAAAATTCCTGGGTCCAAATATTGGTCATGTAACTCTGGGTAAAGTTTTATTTAACTTCTCTGTCCCTCAGCTCCTCATCTGTAAAAATGGGCATATTAATAGTACATACTTCACATACTTCATAATGTGATATAAAATGTGTATCAGTTAATGGGAATAAAGGTCTTATAGCAGTGCACCATGTGTATTGGCTTTATTATTACATCATCATCATCATGTTTTAATGTTGCTCTAAGAACTCTCTCAAAACACTTTGAGTAATTTTTCAAGATGGATATACATGGTATATTTCTTAAACCTAGTAAAGCCAAGGCTGTCTTTCTGTTACCTTCATATATTAAAGACAATATGTCTAGGCTTTAAATTCTTCAGTTCAGTTCAGTTCAGTCGCTCAGTTGTGCCCGACTCTTTGAGACCCCATGAATCGCAGCACACCAGGCCTCCCTGTCCATCACCATCTCCCAGAGTTCACTCAAACTCATGTCCATCCAGTCGGTGATACCATCCAGCCATCTCATCCTCTGTCATCCCCTTTTCCTCCTGCCCCCAATCCCTCCCAGCATCAGATCACACCTATTCTCCCTCAAAATCCCACAGATGACTCTTCATTACTTTCTGAAATTTAATGTAGCTAAAAAGTCTAAAGCCAAACTTATTTTTGTTTTTATGTAGATAATCTAATTTTCTATGTGAACTTTTATATGATTTTTTCCATCATCATTATAACAAAATTTTTGTCAGAATGTCTAGGTATAGTTATCTTTTCACTAGTTTTATCAGGAATAGTCTTTAAAATCTACTTACAAGATTTTCTTCAGTTCAAAAAATGTGACTTTCATGGTATATTTATATATTTTGGATTTGCACCTTTCCATTTACTCCATCCCTAACCCTGATGTTGGGAAAGACTGAAGGCAGGAGGAGAAGGGGATGACAGAGGATGAGATGGTTGGATGGCATCACCAACTCAATAGACATCAGTTTGGGTAAACTTCGGGAGTTGGTGATGGACAGGGAGGCCTGGCCTGCTGCGGTTCATGGGTTGCAAAGAGTCGGACATGACTGAGCGACTGAACTGAACCGAACTGAGCTATGTCAGAGGCACCAATTATTCATGTGCTGGCTCTCCAATCTGCCCTCCACTTCTGTCATTTTCTCTCACAATTTTTCTCCACTTTCTCCTGCATTATTATACAGCCTTTGCCTTTCAAAACGAGGTGATTTTCAAATATATCATGCAGTGCTCTTCACTGATGCCATTTTGTCTCTGAATGCTGCTATCTGATATTCTTCTTGCTTTCAACCTCTATCCATCTTTCTTTTTACCTTATCCTACAGCACTTTTCTTTTACCCATGTTGACCTGGCTTCTATTGAAGGCGTCAGAGGATTTCCTGAGTTTTAAATCTGAATCTTGAAATTGATCATTCTTAGTAGTATGCATTTCCTTGAGTTTTCCTTTATTCACAGTGTCTTATTAGGCCTTCCTTGGACTAGGTGAATCGTATCTGCCTTTAGAATTTGTCAGAAAACATGGTGAAGTGATTGCATTAATCTCCTTTCCAGATATGTTTGGCAATCTCATCCCAATCATTTCTATAGTGAAAGAGCAGGCTAATGTGTGTATCTCCAGGTTTAATTCCTGTACACAGTGATTTCACCTCTGCTAGATCACCTCTGTTCTTTGAAACAGAGAACCATTAACCCACAGAATCTCTGATCCTCTGCAGTGATGTCGTATGTGAAATGCAACAATTTCTAGCCAGAAGCTTCTCTTAGGTTTTCCTCTCTCTGCACTGCCCTCCAGCATTTCACTGCTGGGTTCTTTACACACAAGGCACCTCCACAATCCCTCATTCACTTCCTACTGAGTTGTTTTTGGTGAATCTCTGATTTCAAGGAGTTATAAAAAGATGTTTTGCAACAAATCATAATAATAATAAAATAAAAAGATGTTTTGCACCAAAACTCCTTTTGCACAACTTGACCAAAATAAAAAGTTCAGGGACCATGACTTCCTACGTTCACTTCATTGCTGACGTTAGTGGGGAGTGGGGGAAAATGAGAGGGAAGACAGTTCCTCTAATGTCTAAATTTTTGATTGAAATTTACATTCAAGTCTCTGAAGCATGAGAAACAGGAGAGCATAAAGCCATCTCCTATCATTATTCAGATCATTTCTGTTCCTTGTGGCGAAGACTCTGTCCATCTGCCTGTATTTCAGCATTTCTTTGTTGTGTTTAGTGTAGCTTCATCTTAAAGTATGGCTTCCTCTTAAATTTTGGCATCTGGCTGTCTGCACTCTATGTTTAATGTCCATAAATGTTTCAGTAGATCTTTGCTAAAAACTATATCAGAGTCTAAAGGAAATCAATCCTGAATATTCATTGGAAGGACTGCTATTGAAGCTGAAGCTCCAATACGTTGGCCACCTGATGAAAAGAGCCAACTCATTGGAAAAGACTCTGACGCTGGGGGAAATTGAGGGCAGGAGGAGAGGGGGGTGAGAGAGGATGAGAAGGTTGGATGGCATCATCGACTCAGTGGACATGAGTTTGAGCAAACTCTGGGAGACAGTGAAGGACAGGGAAGCCTGATATGCTGCAGGCCATGGGGTCACAAAGAGTTGGACATGGCTGAGCAATTGAACAACACGTATCAGAACCTACTGGCCAGGTACTATTTTCAACTAAGACACCATTTTGCACCAAAACTCCTTTTGTACAACTTGACCAAAATAAAAAGCTCAGGGACCATGACTTCCTACATTCACATCCATCCCAGTTCCCGACTCCATAACACCAATGGAGAATCCAGACATAAGCCTTCATGCAACCAAAGAGTCCCGTGACTAAGAGCCAACTGCCACTAATTCATAGCTAAAGCTACTTAAGTATAATCTTTTATGAAAAACAGAGTGAAACGTTCTTACAAAACCAGTCATATGGGCCCTGTGACCATGACTACAAATGGCATCTCCTCTGATATTTTTAGACCCCAGCATCACCACAAACAGCATCACCACTCTCTCTACTATCACTCTTTATGACTCCTCCAGAATGGGATTCCTCTCAAAATGCGTCAGCCAGCTCAGAGCAGTGCTACACCTCCTATCACATGCCCAGCTGAGCTCTGCCTAGGGCTCTGCTGGACCACTGCAAATGGCTTCCCAGGGGAGCAGCAGTTCCCACACAGCATTCCAAGGACATCCATACTTTAAAAAATGGGAGCGAAACATTTTCAGGAATTGTTCACAGCCACTTTATAAGAGGGGGAGAGAACACATATGCAAGAAAGATAGCAAGCATCAGAGTACTCAGAAACATGGAAAAGGACATTTCTCTATCAGTGATAATGCCTATTATATGACATTCAAACACCACAAGTGCCATTCAGCTGCTTGTAAGTCACAAAAGGTGACTGAAAACACTTATGTCCTTTGTCAAAAGGGAAAAGGAGGTGGAGAATCCTTCACACAAAGATCCACTTTGACTTAAAATACAGGGTAAGCAGTACTAGAAATCTCTGTGCACAAAGCCCACCTATTAAGATCCTGAACAAACAAGGAGCCTCAATACCACAAGGCTCTGTTGTTAATATGTGGTTAGTTATGTCAAGGACACTAAACAAAGCTGCTTTTCAAGTGTCAGCTTGAGCTCTCCCAGTTGATAACCATGGGGACTCCTGGGTCACAACCCCAAACGGGTGGCTGTTGTGCTGGGGAAAACAGCAGATGGGCCCCAGAGCACACAGAGCCACTAGCAGACCAGGACTTCAGCCACCCAGGCTGGGTCTCAGCAAAATTCAGAAGTGGATGATTACCAGGAGGTCTGTCTGTTCTCCTTCCCGCACCTTCTCCGCACCTGCTCCCCAAGCTCAGATGGTCACCGGGAGATGCCCATCCCCTGCCTCAGGTGCTCCATGAAAGCCTCCCCTCAGGTCCCTGGCTTCTGCCAATAAAATCACCTACTTGATGCTGAGGCTCTGGGAGCTGCTGACAGATAAACCCATCTCCTTGCCAGACAAGAGATGCATTTTGTCCCAGACAGAGGTAGCATTTGAACAGCTAACCCTCCACGTCTCATCACCACTAGGCTGGGAGGTGAATTGTGGGTGGATGAGGAGGGACATATCAGTTTCTCCTCAATGATGATGATTTAAAAAAGAGGCAGCTTCCAAATCCACCCTAGAGCAAGCCCAACCCTGTTTCTGCCCCCGTCTCATCACGCTGAGTTTGGAACCCTGGCTCCCTGACTTCACTTCTGATTAGCAAGCTCTTCTGAAGACTCTGTGAAGGTGAGGCCCACAGGCTGCGGTGCCAGCGCGGGCGGCCACAGGCTGAGCCCTTCCACAGCCCCACCCTCTCCAGAGGACACTCCCCTCACCCCCTGCTAAGATAAAGACAACCTGCTGCTACCTTGTAAGATCCCGTGTAAAGCAAGCTGCGCTTCTGACGCCCTGGAGAGCAGTTAATTCTCTCTGCCTCAGCACTGTCTCAGCACTTGTCCTGCCATCTTGAACCTCTCGTCCCGGGTGGAGAGGAAAAGCACTGGCCTTGTCCAGGCCGCCAAAGGCCCGTGCATCTCCCCTCCTCTGAGGACCACGGAGAAGTTCACGCCTTCCTAAAGGGGCCGCCGACTGCACAGGAAACGGAACCGTTGTCCACGCCCGAACACAATGAGCCCGCGGATGAACGGATGTCCAGGCGGAGGGATATGAATGTCCAGGCGGAGGGATATGAATGTCCAGGCGGAGGGATATGAATGTCCAGGCGGAGGGATATGAATGGCCGCTTCACCTCGCGCGGAGGGATATGCATGGCCGCTTCACCTCGCGCCGGCGTCAGGAGAAAAGCGAGGGAAGATGGCCCTCCGAGAGCTCCCCCAGGCAGGTCAAAAGTGACCGCTAAGGCTAGCCTCTCCCGACAGCCAGCGCCCCCAAGAGCCCACCAATGCCTCTTCCCTCCTGAGTGCAAGTCATTGTATTTATTGCCATGTTACACCGCTTTCAGCTCCTGCCCGGGGGTGAAGGCTGCAGAAAAGGGACCTGAATTTGCATTCATTAGAAAATTAATGGGAACACAAGTGAAAGAGCTTTTTTCTGGAAAAAGTAGAAACCAGCTCGAGCCAGGCTTAAGAAATGACCTCGTCTCCATTCCCTCCGCCCCTGGCCCAGTTCAAGCCCACTGCCACCCAGTCGCTGAGACTGTCAACAAAACCGATCTTACTAACCTGCAGTCCTGGTTTCGTCTGGCTCCATTCTGTCCTTCACAGCATTTCCAGGGCTCTGGTCTTAGAAATAAGTGTCGCCATGCTGCTTCCCTGCTGAGAGGCCCAACCAGCCCCTCTGCCTGCAGAGTCCAGGCTGAGTATCTGGCTATAAGCTCCACTCCCTCACATCCCTCTTTTCCTGTCCCATTCCCATTTTTCCCTGAGAACTCCAGCTACCCTGAACTTCCTGCTTTGCCCCTTGAATGAATGAGGCTCATTCACAATTCAAAGTCACTGGGATACCAACTGTTGGCCTGAAATGCCTTTTTATGACTAGGATGCAGCCTCCACACAATACCTCTCCTGTGAAGTCATTTCAGAGTCCCTCAGTTCCCAGCTTGACCCAGCACATCTCTGTTCTTATCTGCATCAGACTGCACTGTAATTTTCCATTCACGTGTCCCCTCCACTCAACTCGGGACTCCTCCAAAGTAAGGATGGTGCCTTATGATCATCATATCTGTCTTGGAGTCTAGAATCAAGTAGATGCTCAGTGTTTAGTGAACAAAAGAGCCTGGAAGAAAACCGGCCTTCTCCACTCGGATCTGTGACGTCATCCACATCCCCAGGCTGCCAGGGAGGATGACTGCCAGACACTGTGATCTTGACCTCGTGACCATGACCCCCCTCTCCCCTGTCTCCACCCCACAGGTGGAGGATTTTAGTCCTAAGAAAAATGAGAAGGAATCGCACAATTCTAAGTGAGGAACTGGCATGATCACTCTTAAACTGTTAAAAAAACAAAGTTCACAAAGGCTGTTATCTTAAAAATGAATTAGAAGAAGACAAAAGTCAGTTCAGAGAGATGACTAAGAAGGAGAGGTGATGACAGCCAGGACCAGGTGGAAGCACTGGGGGTGGAGCGCAAAGAGGATATTCTCCAAAGATGCTCCGGACTGTCAGGACTGACATACCGACTGGATATGACCCGAAGGCAGAAATGACCCCTCAGCCCTATGTTCTCATATGCCTTAACTTAATATTGCCAGTAATTCTGTTTATTTATCTTACTTTTTTGCAGAAAGAAGTGAAGCTCTAAAGAAATGGTGATTTCAAAGTCAGAGAAGCTGTAAATGGTGAAGACAAGATTTGGAACATACATATATAGATCTATCTTTCCTGCTGCGGAAGGCTAGGCCCACATCTTGGTCATTTTGTATTCCAAGCCAGATGGGGCCCACGCCTGGCACGTGGCAGGGGCGCAGTAAGTTACTGACTAATGAGCAGGGGCCCCTGACACTGCCTCTCAATACTTCACCACGGAGTGGCAGGTCCCACTGTCCCCACGCAACACCATCAGAATTTTTTAGACCTATTGGACAAAGAGGTTCACCCCAAAGTACCCAGATGTCACCTTTCTTTGCCTGCCTATCAGGGCCCCAGCTGTTGATACCTACCCACAGGCCCTCTATCAGCTGTATATCTAGAGTCCTGAGTCTGCACCTCAAAGCTGCATCAGTCCCTTAGGTTTAAAAAAAAAAAAAAAGAAATATTAAGCCAACCTGGACAGCTCAGGTATTATTAAAGTTCCTCCAAAGTCTTAATAAATTTCACAAATATTTAACAAGGGGATTAGTTTATGTAAAGATCTGTACATATTTGATAAACTAGAACCAATTTAATAAATCCTGTCCTGTTTTAGTAAATGATGGATTAGGGTTATATTTCCTACAAACAATAAATATATAAAGAAAATATTTGTTATGTATCTATATATACTGTACCTGCCTTTTCAAAGATCAAGAAAAGATTATCTCTGCCAAGAGGACTTTAAAGCATTGTGTTGTGTGTGTATTTGTTGGGACAAGAGAATGAAATAACACATATTCAGACCATCAAACTGAAGATGACTTCCCGGATAAGATGGCATGCCAGAGAGAATGCCAAAAGTTTGGACTAAGTGAAACTTCTAGAATAGAGTAAGGACAAGAGGGAGAAAGGATCTAGAGTAACTATACACTAATTTTTTTAATAGCAAACACCTGTGCCACTCATCCTCCCAACACTGCCTCCTACTTTCTCCAATCAACAAAATCCTATCCATTCTCCTTCAAGACTCAGCTCAGACTTGCACTCTTACATGAAAACTTCCTAAGCCTCATCTCCGAAGAGCTGGCATTTGCTGCCTAGACTCTGACAGCACCCAGGGAAAGTCTACAGAATAGCACATATCCTACTGCAGCTATCAGTGTGCAGGTGGCTCTCCCTCACTGTTCTCTGAGTTCCTTTATGGCATCATTATCAATGACACCTATTTTCTCAACAACATTTGCTGAGTAATTCGCATTGCAGGGCTTCCCTGGTGGCTCAGAGGTTAAAGCATCTGCCTGCAATGCGGGAGACCTGGGTTCGATCCCTGGGTCGGGAAGTTCCCCTGGAGAAGGAAATGGCAACCCACTCCAGTATTCTTGCCTGGAGAATCCCAAGGACGGAAAGCCTGGTGGGCTTCAGTTCATGGGGTCGCAAAGAGTCGGACACGACTGAGCGACTTCACTTAATCACTTAATTCGCATTGCTAGATGCTATGGCCGATAATAGCCATGCAAGGAAAAGAAAAGGACAGGCAGATGGTTCTTGCCTTCATGAAGCTTATAGCCTAGCTGGGCATAGTGGACGCTGTTGATGTCCCTCCTGTATTCTTTTAGCATTGATCTCCATACAAAGTAGCACTGGTGTGGGGGGTGGGGGAGGAGGCAGAGTGGCACTCTTAACATATATAAGACAAGAGAATTATTTCCCCTACAAGCAGTCTTCAACCAGTGATGGAAGGAAAGTTTGCAGATAAATACTCCAGCCTCCTCCATCCTTGGTTGGGACAACACTGTGGCATGTTCTGTATTGTTTCCCAGATCTCCCAGCAGGAGGGTGCTCCAGCTGCCTGGCATAGTAACTAGACTGACAACATTCCCTTTATGGGCTTCCTTTCCTTTCCTATCTCATATCCCCAATTGTTCACAGATTTTCCTGGGATTACCCTCCCAATAAGCTCTTCACAACTGAAGTCTTTCTTTGGGGTCTCCTTCTGGGAAAACTCAAATGAAGACACTGGAGAAGAGATAAGTAAGTAAGAAGTTGTGCCCCACCTCTTGGCATTTGCACTCATCATTTTAATGTGAGCTCATGCAGTCCTCATGCTTAAATGTGGGCTTATGGGTTAGACTTATTGACTTGTTTTAGTGAACAGAATATGCTTCATGCAATGGGATGTCCCCTCCAAGATGAGGCTATAAAAAGTGCTTTCATTTTGGGTTCTCTCCCTCTCCTGCTTTCTCTAGGGAAAGACGACTGCCATATTGTGAGGCAGCCTTGGGGAGAGGTTCATGTGGTAAAGGACAGAGGCTTGCAAGAAACCCCATCAATGCGCTTGGAAGCAGATCTTCTGAGACCTGCCAACCACCAAGTGAGTGAGCTTGCAAGCAGCTCCTTCCCCATTCAGGCCTGGAGATGTCTGCATCCCCAGCCAACACCTTGACCGCCACATCCCAAATGACGCTGAGCTCACCTGGCTAAGCAGCACCTAGATACCTTACCTGCTGGAGGTAATAAATGTTTGTTGTTTTCATTTGCTAAGTTTTGGGTAATTTGTTATGCAGCAATAGATAACTAATACAAGTGATAGGACAGAATTCTAGGAAGATGATGATGTAATTGTATCATGGGGTGTCTTCCTCCTTTTATTAATTCTCTCCCTGAAGCAATTCAGTTAGTGGAAAAGAAAATCTTATTGTATCACTGAAAGCAAGAAAAGGGTCTCAGCTACGTATCTGAAAATTTGGATTCCGGTGAATCCAAATCCTATCTACACCTGGAAGAGACCCTTTTTTCTATGTCAGCTTTTTAGAGGCTCTGCCCACATTCTCACCACATCTTAGACTCTGCCAGGCAAGCAGCTATAGAAAAAGGAGCTGAAAAATGCAAAGCAGAAGATCCCAAACCCATCCAGCTTGGAGCTTTGTTTGCTTCTAAAGACTCCAGAGAGGCCTTCTCACTCACCAGGAGTCATTCTTCATACAGGAGGCACATCTGTTGTGAACACAGTTGTACGCAGGTGCTGGAAGGGGCCAGAAGAAGTAGCCAGAACTGCCCTTAATCGGGTCTGATGTCCTTCCAATAGCTTTCAACCTAGATTTTAAAAAATTTTGGAAAGACACAAATTACCAAAGCTCACTCAAGAAGAAATGGAGCTCCCATTCATTGCTAATAGGAATATAACATGTATAAGCTTTTTGAAAAATATTTTGGCAGTTTGTTACAAAATTAAATGCACATTTACTGTATGACCAATCGAATACAAAACATAATACACACAATGACTTGTACATGAATTTCCATAGCATTTTTATTTATTACGTTCAAAATCTGGGTTGGGGAAAGGAGTGCCCATCAACTGATGAATATAAAAATAAATTGTGCTATACATCTCAAAACAGAATACTGCTCAGCTGCAAAAGGAATAAACTATTGATACATGCAATAACATGGATGAAATCTCAAAAGCATTATGCTAAGTGAAAGCTGTCAGACACTGGAGAGTACAGAGTAAGTAATTCCATTTATATGAAATTCTAGAAAAAACAAAATTAAAATGATGGGAAATAGGTCAGTGATTGCTAACAGTCAAGATTTAAAAAAACGAATCAACTACAAATTGGCAAAAGGGAATTTTCTGGAACGATAGATATTCTATATGATAATTACAGTGATGATTACACAACCATACATATTTGTCATCTTGAATTATATAATTAAAAGTGGCAAATTTTATTGTACGCAAATTTTGCCTCAAGGAATTCTACTTTTTAAAATAGATTAGGGACCATCTGAGAACAGAAGTTATTGGAATTTTTTTAAATCACAAAAATAATAACTCAGTGGAGGAAGTGAATAGCAGAATGAATGTTTTAAAAAGTTGACTTGTGATTTAAAAGACTGCCTTGAGGGGATTCCCTGGTGGTACAGTGGTCAGGACTACACACGTTCACTGCCAAGGGCCCAGGTTTGATCCCTGGTCAGGGAACAAAGATCCCACAAGCTGTGCATCAGAATACTAAAAATAAGGAAATAAATAAAAGACTGCCTTGAGAAACTCATCTAAAACATAAAGCAAGAGACAAAGTGTTGGGATTTAAAAGAGAAATTATAGGACTCACAGACGATAGAGTCAAGAGAACCAATATCAATGCTAAAATAAGTTAAGGCGCTCAGTCGTGTCTGACTCTTTGCGACCCCATGGACTGTAGCCCACCAGGCTCCTCCGTCCATGGGATTCTCCAGGCAAGAATACTGGAGTGGGTTGCCATTTCCTTCTCCAGGGGATCTTCCCGACCCAGGGATCCAACCCAGGTCTCCTGTATTTGAGGCAGACGCTTTAACCTCTGAGCCACCATGCTAAAATAGATGCTCAAAAACAAAAGAAAATAGTTGATGAGAAAGAATAATAAAGAATTGTTCCATAGATGAGGTTGGGTCAATGGACTTCTCTTACATAAAAAAGAATTGATCCTACTTCCCATCATATTCATAAGAAATTCTGGTTAACTGAATACCAAGTTATAAACAATAAATCTCTATGATTTTAGAACAAAAATAAAAGAATATTTTTAAGAATTCAGTTTGCTCTGATTGGACATGGCATCTACTTTTATTGGTAAATGTTCATGCTGTACTGGTATTTCATATTCCATTGTTTAATATTTTTAACATCACCTCTGCCAATAAAACTTCAGAACCTGAATATGTGAATAACTTATATAAATTAATTAGAAATAAACAGTCCAATAGAAAGTGGGTGAAGGCTGTGAAGAGGTGTGTTACAGATGAAAAAATGGCCAATAACTATGAAAAGTACTCAGCCTTGCTAGTAATTAGGAAGACGTTTAAAAAAGTGAACAAGACAATCAAAAAAGCAGTGAGATGCTAGTTCCCATCCTTAAAACTAACAAAAAATTAAAAGTCTGACCATACCAATTGTTGGCAAGAATATGGAAATATTAAAACCTCATACATTCCTTGTATATACTGACACAATTATACTGAAAAGTAATTTAGCAATATCCAGTAAAACTGAAAAAATCCTACACATCTTATAACTCAGAAATTCCACTTCCAGTTTCATGCACTACAGAAACTCACACAAACACACAAATGAGACACTAAAGTTTTGTTCATAAGAATAAAAAATTGGAAATAATTAAAATTCTCAACATGAAATATAAAATGTGTAATATATTCATGTGATAGGATACTCTACATTACTTAAAATAAGGAAGTATATTTACATGTATTAACATGGATATATCTTTAAAAATACATACCTTGAGTAGGTGGAAGGGTCTTAAAATGTAATACACATATGAGATCTTTTAAGTAATTTTTAAATGAATAGACATTGTTAGCAATGAAAACATGTAGTAAACATATAAGTCTAGACTGATTACACACACGATAATTTTTCCCTTTGAGAAAGGACAGATGGGAACTGGACTAGAGAGCGAAACACAGGAGATTGAAACTTCATCTCTGATGTTTATTTCTTTCAAAACAAATCTGTCACGGACTAAAAGAAAATATTTGCAAAAGACATACCTAATAAAGAACTGGTACCCAAAATATAGAAAGAACACTTAACAGTAAGAAAACAAACAACCAGATTAAGAAATGGTCAAGAGACTGAAACAGACACCTCAGCAAAGAAGATATACAGATGGCAAGCAAACGAAAGAAAATATGCCCAAGATCACACACCATTAGGGACTTTCAAATTAACCTCAGATGCCACTACACACCTCCTAGAATGGCCAAAACCCAAATCACTGGCAACACCAAATGCTGATCAGAGGCTGTGGAGCAGCAGGAATTCTCATTCACTGATGGTGAGAATGAAAAATGGTATCAATTCAGTTCAGCTCAGTCGCTCAGTCATGTCCAACTCTTTGCAACCCCATGAATCGCAGCACACCAGGCCTCTCTGTCCATCACCAACTCCCGGAGTTCACTACCAACGTATTGGAGCTTCAGCTTCAATAGCAGTCCTTCCAATGAATATTCAGGATTGATTTCCTTTAGACTCTGATATAGTTTTTAGCAAAGATCTACTGAAACATTTATGGACATTAAACATAGAGTGCAGACAGCCAGATGCCAAAATTTAAGAGGAAGCCATACTTTAAGATGAAGCTACACTAAACACAACAAAGAAATGCTGAAATACAGGCAGATGGACAGATTCTTCGCCACAAGGAACAGAAATGATCTGAATAATGATAGGAGATGGCTTTATGCTCTCCTGTTTCTCATGCTTCAGAGACGTGAATGTAAATTTCAATCAAAAATTTAGACATTAGAGGAACTCTTCCCTCTCATTTTCCCCCACTCCCCACTAACTTCAGCAATGAAGTTAGTGGTAGTTAGCTCTTAGTCACAGGACTCTTTGATTTCATGAGGCTTATGTCTTTGGGTTCTCCATTGGTGTTACAGAATCAGGAACTGCGATGGATGTGAACGTAGGAAGTCATGGTCCCTGAACTTTTTATTTTGGTCAAGTTGTGTAAAAGGAGTTTTGGTGCAAAACATCTTTTTATTTTATTATTATTATGATTTGTTGCAAAACATCTTTTTATAACTCCTTGAAATCAGAGATTCACCAAAAACAACTCAGTAGGAAGTGAATGAGGGATTGTGGAGGTGCCTTGTGTGTAAAGAACCCAGCAGTGAAATGCTGGAGGGCAGTGCAGAGAGAGGAAAACCTAAGAGAAGCTTCTGGCTAGAAATTGTTGCATTTCACATACGATATCACTGCAGAGGATCAGAGATTCTGTGGGTTAATGGTTCTCTGTTTCAAAGAACAGAGGTGATCTAGCAGAGGTGGAATCACTGTGTACAGGAATTAAACCTGGAGATACACACATTAGTCTGCTCTTTCACTATAGAAATGATTGGGATGAGATTGCCAAACATATCTGGAAAGGAGATTAATGCAATCACTTCACCATGTTTTCTGACAAATTCTAAAGGCAGATACGATTCACCTAGTCCAAGGAAGGCCTAATAAGACACTGTGAATAAAGGAAAACTCAAGGAAATGCATACTACTAAGAATGATCAATTTCAAGATTCAGATTTAAAACTCAGGAAATCCTCTGACGCCTTCAATAGAAGCCAGGTCAACATGGGTAAAAGAAAAGTGCTGTAGGATAAGGTAAAAAGAAAGATGGATAGAGGTTGAAAGCAAGAAGAATATCAGATAGCAGCATTCAGAGACAAAATGGCATCAGTGAAGAGCACTGCATGATATATTTGAAAATCACCTCGTTTTGAAAGGCAAAGGCTGTATAATAATGCAGGAGAAAGTGGAGAAAAATTGTGAGAGAAAATGACAGAAGTGGAGGGCAGATTGGAGAGCCAGCACATGAATAATTGGTGCCTCTGACATAGCTCAGTTCGGTTCAGTTCAGTCGCTCAGTCATGTCCGACTCTTTGCAACCCATGAACCGCAGCAGGCCAGGCCTCCCTGTCCATCACCAACTCCCGAAGTTTACCCAAACTGATGTCTATTGAGTTGGTGATGCCATCCAACCATCTCATCCTCTGTCATCCCCTTCTCCTCCTGCCTTCAGTCTTTCCCAACATCAGGGTTAGGGATGGAGTAAATGGAAAGGTGCAAATCCAAAATATATAAATATACCATGAAAGTCAAATTTTTTGAACTGAAGAAAATCTTGTAAGTAGATTTTAAAGACTATTCCTGATAAAACTAGTGAAAAGATAACTATACCTAGACATTCTGACAAAAATTTTGTTATAATGATGATGGAAAAAATCATATAAAAGTTCACATAGAAAATTAGATTATCTACATAAAAACAAAAATAAGTTTGGCTTTAGACTTTTTAGCTACATTAAATTTCAGAAAGTAATGAAGAGTCATCTGTGGGATTTTGAGGGAGAATAGGTGTGATCTGATGCTGGGAGGGATTGGGGGCAGGAGGAAAAGGGGATGACAGAGGATGAGATGGCTGGATGGTATCACCGACTGGATGGACATGAGTTTGAGTGAACTCTGGAAGATGGTGATGGACAGGGAGGCCTGGTGTGCTGCGATTCATGGGGTCTCAAAGAGTCGGGCACAACTGAGCGACTGAACTGAACTGAACTGAAGAATTTAAAGCCTAGACATATTGTCTTTAATATATGAAGGTAACAGAAAGACAGCCTTGGCTTTACTAGGTTTAAGAAATATACCATGTATATCCATCTTGAAAAATTACTCAAAGTGTTTTGAGAGAGTTCTTAGAGCAACATTAAAACATGATGATGATGATGTAATAATAAAGCCAATACACATGGTGCACTGCTATAAGACCTTTATTCCCATTAACTGATACACATTTTATATCACATTATGAAGTATGTGAAGTATGTACTATTAATATGCCCATTTTTACAGATGAGGAGCTGAGGGACAGAGAAGTTAAATAAAACTTTACCCAGAGTTACATGACCAATATTTGGACCCAGGAATTTTGGTGCCAGACTCCTTCATCTTCATGTTCTGTTATCATCCTATTACAAAAGGCTGAGTCAGCTCTGAAATTATTTAAGTTATAGATAGGCATAAATTACTTTTTTATATGTGATTATAAAATGAGTGAAAATTCTTCTTAAAGGATATAAAACATAGACATGATATGAAATCATTATAATAATCTAGGATTAAAATATTAGAGAATATAATTGAATATCAAGACATCTGTTATGATTACTCTCTCTTTTAGCATTTTAAGAAATCACAACTCCCTTCTTGGGTCCTAAATTTCTGGTCTTAAATATGCTGCTGCTGCTAAGTTGCTCAGTTGTGTCCAACTCTTCACAACTCCACGGACTGCAGCCTACTAGGCTCCTCCGTCCATGGGATTTTCCAGGCAAGAGTACTGGAGTGAGTTGGCATTGCCTTCTCCACTTAAATATGAGGAGCTCCAAAGATACTTTTTCATTCTTGATGCTGACAATTAGAAATGCACACTTCAGAATGCTCTTGAAAAAGTGTAAGATAGCAGATACTAGAGATAAGAACTAGAAAAGTAAATAAATATAAAGCAAGGGTCTATGTAAGGAAGCAAAAAAAAAAAACAAAACCCAACCATAAAATAAAAGATGTAAGACCAAGTATGTCAGTAAAACATCTCTCTATCTATCTATTTATAAATGTGTTAAGCCTGTCTGTGATAAAGGATCTCAGAATGGGTCTTAAAGTATAATTCACATGAGACATATCTGTAAAAAAAAATGATGTAAGATGGCTAAAAATGAATGAATGGGCATAGATATATCAGAAAGGTGCAAACAAAAAAGCAAAAAAAAAATGTCTGTATGTATGCTTAATACTAAAATAGAATGAAAGATCATAAAACAAAGATACTTACTTTCAGTGACATGTTGGAGCTGGCATGCGCTGGCCTGTGCGAGCCTGCTTGTGTCCATCTTATCCCAATTCTGAGTTTGAAAGTGAAAGTGAAGTTGCTCAGTCGTGTCCGACTCTTTGCGACCCGTGGACTGTAGCCCACCAGGCTCCTCCGTCCATGGAATTCTCCAGGCAAGAATACTGGAGTGGGTTGCCATTTCCTTCTCCAGGGGATCTTCCTGACCCAGGGATTG
>SJYX01002984.1:194782-207609 GCA_006410675.1 Oreotragus oreotragus | reverse complement strand
AATTTCATGGCTGCAGTCACCATCTGCAGTGATTTTGGAGCCCAAAAAAATAAAGTCTGACACTGTTTCCACTGTTTCCCCATCTATTTCCCATGAAGTGATGGGACCGGACACCATGATCTTCATTTTCTGAATCCAGGAAAGGTCTTAACTCCTGTCCTAGGGACACTTACTTACTGAGGAAAAGAGAGAGTAACTAAGGCATTCATTCTTCTTGATTCTAAAGAGAGGTAATTATTTAATCTATATTGTTACCTGTACCATCCATTCTTCTCCCTGGAAATAGAAAGAAGAGGAAGAAGCAGCTTGACAAATAAGGTAGAAGTTCTGCTACGAACGTACAGGAAATGTACACGTGGTATTGCTGTGGCCCACTCCTGCGGCGGCCTGAAATAGTGAAGAAATCATGGGAAGTGGACGATGACAAACCTGGATTTAAACCCAGGTCCGGGCATTACTGAGCTATAGATTATTTAGACTTTTTTTTTTTTTTCTGCCAGACCTTTACTTACTTCAAGTATGAAATAGCAATAATAACCACCTCAGCTGAATGTTTGTGAAATTAAGAAGATATTATGGTGGAAATATAGGCCTTCACAGGTGGCTCAGTAGTAAAGAATTCAGCTGTCAATGCAGGAGATGCAAGAGATGTACCTTTCCTGGCCAGAAAGAGACCCTGGAGAAGGGAATGGTAACCCACTTCAGTATTCTTGACAGGAAAATCCCATGGACAGAGGAGCCTGGCGGGCTACAGTCCATGGGGTTACAGAGACAGACATGACTGAGCGCACACACATAGTGAAAGCATTCAGGATAATACCTGGAAATAAATTACAAGCCTACAGTAGTGCATGGGGTCATGAAGAGTCAGATGTGACTGGGCCACCGAACAACAACGAATAATAGAAAATGTGAGCTCCCTTTCTCTTTTCTGGCCTCAGCCCCCCACTCCCGACCACCAGCCTCTCTGTGCCAGACTCATGAATCCCTGGTTGGATGTTCGTGCTCGAATCTGCCTGAGAATGGGATGGGTGGTCATGGGCTCCTATTAGACAGTAAGAAGCAATACTGGTGAGATATGAAATCCTGACAAACCACATGAAAGGGTTTGAACTTATCAAAAAGTCAGCAGAGAGCAAGAAGTAGGCTTTAAGTAGGGAACTGATGGGATCACATGGGCACTTAAAAATCTGACCTGGCATTTATGTGGAAGCCAGAGGGGAAGAGTTTGGCAAGGCAAATGGGGAACCCAGGTAGGGCACTGTTTTAATAACAGAGACTAGGATTGTGGGGGGCTGGACAAGGGTATTGGCAGTGAAATTGAGAGAGAATAGACATGCAGAGAGACGCAGAGGGTAAAACTAAAGCAAGCCGACACTTGCGTGATTTTAGAGAGACGAATGAATGGCAACTTCAAGATTCACGGTTTGGGTAGTTCTGTAGATTCCTGGTCGTGTTGACTGATACAGGAAGCACAGCAAGCGTAGGAGTAGGAAAGAAGAGAAAGAGAATGGCTAACGTTTTAAGCATGTGTTTAGATGTCTGCATGATATCCACGCAGACAAGTTTACCAAAAAGGAGAACAATGCACTGGTCTCATTATTTACGGAGAAAGTCAATCTCAATAGGACCAAAGGTGACTTGGCTTTCAAGATACAATGAGAACGGACATTTAGCTCACAACAGACCTTCCAGTCAGCCCTTCATGTCTGAAGAAACAGAAAAAAAGCCACATAAGCCAAAACAATTTCTTAGACTTATCCTTTAAGAAAAAGAAAATGGATGTACTGACCTAAGAATAAGGCCTTCCCAGGTGTCAGTTCATTTCAGTCACCCAGTCATGTCTGACTTTTTGTGATCCCTTGCAGCACACCTTGCCAGGCCTCCCTGTCCATCACCAACTCCCAGAGCTTGCTCAAACTCATGTCCATCGAGTCGGTGATGCCATGCAACCATATCATCCTCTGCCATCCCCTTCTACTCCCACATTCAATCTTTCACAGAATCAGGGTCTTTTCCAGTGAGTCAGTTCTTCACATCCGGTGGCCAAAGTATTGGAGTTTCAGCTTCAGCATCAGTCCTCCCAATTAATATTCAGGATTGATTTCCTTCAGGATGGACTGGATGGATCTCCTGGCAGTCTAAGGGACTCTCAAGAGTCTTCTCCAACACCATAGTTCAAAAGCATCAGTTCTTCGGCATTTAGTTTTCTTTATGGTCAAACTTTCACATCCATACATGACTACTGGAAAAACCATAGCCTTGACTAGATGGACCTTTGTCAGCAAAGTAATGTCTCTGCTTTTTAATATGCTGTCTAGGTTGGAGAAGGAAATGGCAACCCACTCCAGTGTTCTTGCCTAGAGAACCCCAGGCACGGGGGAGCCTGGTGGGCTGTCATCTCTGGTGTTGCACAGAGTCAGACACTACTGAAGTGACTTAGCAGTAGCAGGTTGGTCATAGCTTTCCTTCCAAGGGGCAAACATCTTTTATTTCATGGCTGCAGTCCCCATCTGCAGTGATTTAGGAGCCCAAGAAAACAAAGTCTGTTATGGTTTCCATTGTTTCCCCATCTATTTTCCAAGAAGTGATGGGACTGGATGCCATGATCTTAGTTTTCTGAATGTTGACGTTTAAGCCAGCTTTTTCACTCTCCTCTTTTACTTTCATCAAGAGGCTCTCCAGTTCCTCTTCACTTTTTGCCTTAAGGGTAGTGTCATCTGTGTATCTGTGGTTATTGATATTCTCCCAGCAATCTTGATTCCAGCTTGTGCTTTCCTCCAGCCCAGCATTTCACATGATGTACTCTGCATAGAAGTTAAATAAGCAGGGTGATAATATACAGCCTTGATGTACTCCTTTCCTGATTTGGAATTAGTCTGTGTTTTATGTCCAGATCTAACTGTTGCTTCCTGACCTGCATACAGTTTTCTTGGGAGTCAGGTCAGGTGGTCTAGTATTCTCATCCCTTTCAGAATTTTCCAGTTTGTGGTGACGCCCACCGTCCAACACTTTGGTATAGTCAATAAAGCAGAACTAGGTGTTTTTCTGGAACTCTCTTGCTTTGTCAATGATCCAACAGATGCTGGAGATTTGATCTCTGGTTCCTCTCCCTTTTCTAAATCAAGCTTGAACATCTGGAAGATCACAATTCACCTACTGCTGAAGTGTCCCTTGGAGAATTTTGAATATTACTTTACTGGCGTGTGAGATGAGTGCAATTGTGTGGTAGTTTGAGCATTCTTTGGCATTGCCTTTCTTTGGGATTGAAATGAAAACTGACCTTTTCCAGTCCTGTGGCCACTGCTGAGTTTTCCAAATTTGCTGGCATATTGAGTGCAGCACTTTCACAGTAGCATCTTTCAGGATTTGAAATAGCTCAACTGGAATTCCATCACCTCCACTAGCTGTGTTTGTAGTGATGCTTTCTAAGGCCCACTTGACTTCACATTCTAGGATGTCTGGCTCTAAGTGAGTGATCACACCATTGTGATTATCTGGGTCATGAAGATCTTTTTTGTATATTCTTGCCACCTCTTCTTAATGTCTTCTGCTTCCGTTAGGTCCATACAATTTCTGTCCTTTATTGTGCCCAGGTGGCTCAGTGGTAACATATTTTCCCGCCAGTGCAGGAGAGACACAGAAGATGCCAGGTCCACCCCTGGATCAGTCTCTGGATCCCTGGATCCTTGGAGGACAAAATGGCAACACTTTGTTGGCAACAATATTCTTGCCTGGTAAATTCCATGGACAGAGGTGCATGGTGGGCTACAACTGATAGTGTCTCAAAGAATCGGACACAAATGAGTGATTGAGCATGTACGCATGCTGATCTAAGCTAATACTATTAATCCTTTGACATAGAATATGATGAAATGGAACTTATATTTTTTTAAGCTTGGTGGATTCTGACATTGTCAAATAGAACTGGGCAGTGAATGAAGGTGACATCTAAAAACAGCTTCCTACTATTATATCTCATAATTTTAATGGGTAGCATTGCACTGCTTAACAATAACCCTCCAAAAATTGACATGCCTCACCAATTAAGGTTGTTTGTTTTTTTTTTTTAATTTCTTACAAAGCTCAGAAGCTTTGCATGCATGTAAATATTCCTCTTTATGGCATGTAATTCTTCTCATCCAAGGCTACCAACCCCCACTGCTGCCCAGTGTTTCTCTCTTTTAAGACAGCATGGATCCTGCTCATTCACTGGAGTTTTCAGGACTCTCTTCTACTTGCAAGTTAAAAAGTTTCCACCAACTAATTCTTCTCCAACTGCATTCTACGACTATAAAGTTCAATAATCTGGTTTCCCTAAGCCATTGGGAGAAAAATGCATTTCTTTTCAAATGGGGATTTCTTTGTTACCATTTTCTGCCCTGAAATGTTAAAACAAATCTATAGTTGTTTTCTTTTTTCTTTCTCTTACTCATATTCCCTTTTCATAGAGTGAGGCATATAGAAAAATGAATAATACTGTAATCCCTTCTGGAACCAGAAGAGAAACATGGTTTCTATTAGAGTTTATTGCATTTTTATTCCTTTCTTCAAAAAATAAAAGTTAAGCAAAGTAACCCCTGGAGGCTCCAGTCTCTCTATTTATAATTGTAGGCAACCTGAGTTGGAGAACCAGCCTTCCCTGACATCATGCTTCTTTTTGATTTGGTCTTTGTTTCCCTTCTCTGAGAATATGCGCATAATCGTTGCTTTAGTTTGGGAACTATTCCCTCTGCCTGAGAGTGTGGGTGTCTGTTTTAGCCTCTACAGAAATCTCTAAACAGCCAGAGTGTCTGTTTTAAAGTCTGAATATGTTTACTTTGTGGAATAGCAATTGTGTCGGACCTTTTGGGGGTGAGCCTTAGTTTTAAGGTCTTATAATTTCACACAGTATTAATCAAAGTGATTAAGCCTTTTTCTCATAAATACACACCAGCTTATTAATAGAGTCATCCACTTATTGAACTGTCTTTTTATTTTGTCTTTCTCGGCTCACATATTCATTTTCAAATGTGTGTGCTCCCCTCCACTGCCTTTTCTATCTATAATTAATGCTGCTATTAATCAGGGGGCAGATTTGTACACGGTATTCTGCCACCTATTTGGAATAGAATATCAGTTAAAAAAAGAAGAGAAAAAAGCATTTTCTGTTATTTTCTATTTCTTTTCTTCAGCAGTACAGTGGGATTAGTAACTAGTCTGTGTGTGGTAAGTCGTCTTATTGTGTCTAACTCTGCGATCCCATGAACTGTAGCCCACCAGGCTCTTCCATCCATGGGATTCTCCAGGCAAGAACACTGGAGTAGCCTTGCCTTCCTCCAGGGGATCTTCCTGATCCAGGAATCAAACCTTTTTCATGTCTCCTGTGTTGGCAGGTGGGTTCTTTACCACTAGCTCCACCTGGAAAGCCCACTCACTAATCCAAGCACGTGTAATTCTTAGAGTTCTCCGGATAGTGGAACTCAACCTTAAAGCAATCTGAAGAATACAAGGGATCGGACGGTAGAGCTTTTTCCCTTTGTATCTGTGATAGCCCAGGTGGGGTATTAGGAAATATAAAAGTATTCATTCATTCTCAAAATAGCCACAGAAAGTCGGGGCTGCACTTCCCACATTTCTGATCACAAAGTGAGGCTAAGACAACTTAAATGATGACTCCGTTTAGTGTTTTAGCTATTAAAGAGAGATTCATAATTCAGACCTTGGTCTATCTAAACCCAGAGCTCAGACTCCTCCACTCCACCACATACAATGCTGGCAATAAAGCTTCGGTGGTTTTAGAAGTGCTATTCCATTTAACCTCTGCAACCCTTCCCTGGTTTCGTTGCTAGGTCTGGAGGCGGTGACATTGCTGGTGGATCAGTTGAATCGGAGAGTCGTATTCTTTGGAGCTATCTAATTTTTCTGTCCTTTGGGAACATGCAAAGACCGCACATCTTTATGCTCTGTCTCAGGTTAGGCATGCCGTCTCTTTAACATGGAGCAAAAAGGCACTGATGACTACCTCCTCAGTTACACAGATCTGCTAAACTCTTCCTGCGATACTTGAGGCTAAACTGTCCCTTGCTCTCTCTTGCCTTCACTAGTCTATAGGCAGAGGAAAGGCAGAGATTACGTTAATTGAGGTCCCCATTGAATTCCCAAAGCCTAGAGCCATAGCTGGAATGGTGTTTATCATTGACTAAATGGAATAAATATCCATCTTTTCAGTAACTCTGTCCTTTTCTCCCTCCTTTCCAGTAACGTGGTCCTCATAGGACAAACACCACACTGAAGACCCACACTGCTTTTGTTTACAATCTATCTATCTATCTATATATATATATTTCTCATTATGCTGTAAATGATCTAAGAAGAGAAATGGTGTCTAATTTATGCTTTTATCTGAAGTATCCAGTAGTGCCTATAATAAATATGTATTTTCAATAAATAGTTCTAGAGTTAATTTTGAAATGAAATTATTTCAGTGCAGCAAAGAGTTTTAAGCAACTTAATTTTCCACTCGTTTTGATAGGCAGTGGAGAAGGCTTGAGCTTTCAAAGAGTTTGTAATTGAGTTTGTTATCTAATATACCATCATGTACTGGTTATTAGGTATTAGTTCTGAACTCTATACTCTTCTATTGCTACTTTGTGATGCTAGGAGTAGGACTTTACAAAATAAATGTCTTTTTCGTCAGCTGGCTTCCTGGTTTGCTCTTCCCCAAGAAGTTATTAGGGGGAGTAGAAGGCAGGTAGAATAGGGGGAAAAAAAAAAAAAAAAGCTTTACTTTTCTAGCTGGCTTGTTGTTCCTGGATGTTCTGTTCTAGCAGAGCGCACCACAGCGACCCCAGTGGCGGCCCTGCCTCCCGTTTGTTACAGCACACAGAGCAGGTAGCAACTCAGAGGGTCCCATCAGAGATGAGGGATGCAAAACTGGTCGCTGTTCATCAGAAGCCTCTTCTGTGCTTTATGAGGCTCCCCTGCTGGCTCCGAGATCCTGACCATCCCAATTCCTATCCAGTCGGTAGCATTTTATATGCTTATTGAAAGTAGATAGAATCATGGCTGGTTTCAGGAAAGGAGAGAGAAACAGAGGGCTTCACTCATTTATGTTTTATTTAGGAAGGCTCTATTTGATCTTCATTCCATATGCCAAGGACCAGGAATATAAAAAAGAACTAGACTTCGTAAGAGCCTTCAAGAAACACTCTCACTGATAGAAGACTCAGACATGAAGAGGATCAATGAGAAGATATTGTGCTCTATACCGGTGACAGTTGCAGATTAAGAAGACAGCTGATTTTATTAGGAAAATCCATACAATAGCTCCAAGTTTATTTCCTACTGCTCCTAATGTAACTTGAGAACAACAAAGTTACTGTTCCCGTTTCTAGTGTCTCCCAAGTTAAAGATTATAAGTCCCTTCTGAGTATTTTGTCCCAGTTTAAAACTTCGTGATTCAACATGTAATATTTCTGAAGACAACTTTATAGACAGGATAAAAGTTCATAATTATAAACACTTTTGTTACTGTATTTTAGTCTGCCTCCTATTTTTCCCATGAAATGCAAAAACAACTAGAAATATATCTAACTCTGTCACGTTCTGACACTAGGGAGGTTATTTCCCACTGCTTTGGTAAAGAATTTTGTTCTCTCCTGTGACCTTAATGTCAAGAGGCATACATTCTCATTTTGTAGCACGCCCTGGGGACTTGAGCAAAGCCAGAGTACTTTGGCGGCCGATGACCTCTCCATGCTTAACTGAGCAGTGCCTGCCTGGGCTGGGCAAGGATAACAAGTGGGTATAAAATATGCAACCATTATTAACATCCTAATTTATTAGACAGGTTATTAGCAAAGAAAATAATCAGCAGGAACTGATATTACCAGATCCTGATGACTGTATACAGTTGGCCACATTTTGATAAGCTGTGTGGGGCACAAACTCCTCTAACAGATTTTGCATGTTTTATTTTAAGCAGTAACTTCCTTATGTAAATTTGACATCTGAGATTTTAAGTTTTGTCAGTTTTAAGACTAATTTCCAGAAGTTTCCTGCCAGAGTTCTGTGACTGCATTTAGTATTACTTTATAAATACATTTAATTTGAATTAATGTGGTATAGATGAAAACTGTGACGGTCACTTATTTGAAAAACATTTAACAATTTTAAAATATCACTTATTCTGGGGTTTCTAGTCATGGTGCAACCTCTCTTAAAGGTGGAGTTTTCTAATGTAGACGGAGATCAGCAGAGGGTCTTATTTAGAGCGTTTACCCTAGAGTCAAACATTTGACATCTGTAAAACAGTATGTTTTAAACATTGCAAACACACTGAGAAAGTGATGGTCAGTCAGTTGCATCCAACTGTTGCAACCCATGGACTGAAGCCTACAAGATCCTCTGTCCATGGAATTCTTCAGGCAAGAACACTGGAGTGGGTAGCTGTTCTTTTCTCCAGGGATTCTTCCTGACCCAGGGATTGAACCCAGGTCTCTTGTATTGCAGATAGACTCTTTACCATCTGGAGTCGCTAAGACACTAGGGGCAGTCAAAGTTACAAAGCCATATGAAAACTTAGACTCCAAGAACCCACTCATCAAAATGAATTGATGTGGTTAAACACTAATTTCCCTGAGCTGTCCCCAAAAGTTTGTTGTTCTAGATCACTTGAAGGTGCTACAAGGCAAATGTCACAGGGGTGCCCGATGGGGAGTCTGGTTTTAGCAAAGACCCCAAGCAAGGCAGTGATTCTTTCTGCTTTGAAAAGATTAAAATGCATTACTTAGTATACCACTGTGTGGACAGTCATCATGATAGGCAGAAGCAACTGAGAAAACATACAAATACCGGGAATTCTGTTAAGGAAAAAGGGAAGTCATAGACCTGTAAAGGCAAGTTTTGCAGAGCTTGAGAGAGGCAAATGATTCCTTAGAAAGCAGTTGACTAGGAGCTTGTGAAGTAAGACAATGAGAAGAGCAAGCGTCATCAAAATTAAGACTTCAAAAATCAGTGTGAGCACTGGAGCAAGACCCCTACTGTAAGTACAAGATGTCATGGGAATTACAGAAGATGAAGTGAAGGGCCTGAAAAAAGGAGAGTCCAGCTTGAAGATAGTTCAAAACATTTGCCTAAGTTCTTAGGAGCCAACAAAAGTTAATATCTAAATCCATCTGCATAGAGCACAGCTGTGCTTTCTGTTAAAGAACAGAATATAGACCATGTCCTTATTGTGTAATGGGAGTTCATCATTCTCGGTCTGCACATATTAAAATTATTCAAACCCCACTCAGGAATCACCCTGGTGTGGACACGTGTTTACTTACATCTTTCCCTCTCCTTGCTGTCCCCAGTGTTCTGATGCTCAAAATAGGAAATTGAGCATCCTTAATCAAAGGCCAAGTTATTCATATCGAATTTTTCTTTTTTAATTATAATTCTTATAAAAGGCAGAATTAAAAGGTATATATAATAAAGTTAATATTATTCATAATTTCTCTATTCACATTTATCTACACACTATATATTAAAATGAAGTTTTTGGAAAATCACCAAACCTCCTGAGACATCTGTTTGCAGGTAAAGAAGCAGCAGTTAGAACTGGACATGGACCAGTGGACTGGTTCCAAACTGGGAAAGACATACGTCAAGGCTGTATACTGTCAACCTGCTTATTTAACTTCGTGCAGAGTATATCATGAGAAATGCTGGGCTGGATGAAGCACAAGCTGGAATCAAGAATTCTGGGAGAACTATCAATAACCTCAGAAATGCAGATGACACCACCCTTATGGTAGAAAGCAAAGAGGGACCGAAGAGCCTCTTGATGAAAGTCAAAGGGGAGAGTGAAAAATCTGGCTTAATACTCAGCATTTAAAAAACTAAGATCATGGCATCCGATCCTACCACTTCATGGCAAATAGATGGGGGAACAATGGAAACTGAGAGACTTTATCTTCCTGGGCTCCCAAATCACTGCAGATGGAAATTGAAGAGCCTCTTGATGAAAGTCAAAGGGGAGAGTGAAAAATCTGGCTTAATACTCAGCATTTAAAAAACTAAGATCATGGCATCCGATCCTACCACTTCATGGCAAATAGATGGGGGAACAATGGAAACTGAGAGACTTTATCTTCCTGGGCTCCCAAATCACTGCAGATGGCGACTACAGCCACAAAATTAAAAGATGCTTGCTCTTTGGAAGAAAAGCTGTGACCAACCTAGACAGCACATTAAAAAAATAAAGACATTACTTACCAAAAAATGTCCATCTAGTCAATGTTCTGGCTTTTCCAGTAGTTGTGTATGGATGTGAAAGTTGGACTATAAAGAAAGCTGAACACTGAAGATTCTACACTTTCAAACTGTGGTGTTGGAGAAGACTCTTGAGAATCCCTTGGACTGCAAGGAGATTAAACCAGTCAATCCTAAAGGAAATCAGTTCTGAACATTCATTGGAAGGACTGATTCTGAAGGTGAAACTCCAATACTTTGGCCACCTGATGGGAAGAACTGACTCATTGGAAATGACCCTGATACTGGAAAGATTAGAAGCAGGAGGAGAAGAGGATGGCAGAGGATGAGATGGCTGGACGGCATCACTGACTCAGTGGACCTGAATTTGAGTAAGCTCCAGGATTTGGGATGGACAGGGAAGCCTGGTGTGCTGCAGTCCATGGGGTTGCAAAGAGTCAGACACGACTGAGTGACTGAAGTGAACAAACTCTAGTTAGAGAAAAGTGCCACAGTAGTCACTATAGACTCTGCAGCAAACTGTTTAATTGTAATAAGTAATTACTGAAAAGAAGAACAGCAATTAAAAATGTACAACTCAAGACAACGCTGATATTTCTGGAAAACCCTCTGTGCTCAAGCCTGGGGAGGGAACTCACAGAACTATGCCTCTTTGTGTGAAACTAAGACTTTTTAGTAAAATGTTTATTGTCCTCAATGAACCTCTAAACTCATAATTCCAAATTTTAACAATGTGTAATAATTTACTTAATTGATTAACACTGGAGTGGGTTGCCATTTCCTTCTCCATTGCTTGAAAGTGAAAAGTGAAACTGAAGTCGCTCAGTTGTGTCTAACTCTTTGCAAACCCATGGACTGCAGCATGCCAGGCTCCTCTGCCCATGGGATTTTCCAGGCAAGAGTACTGGAGTGGGGTGACATTGCCTTCTCCATATCAAGAAGTAGTTCCTATTTATTTATAAAAAACAAAGTCTGTGGAATTGTGACAAACCAGTAAGAACAGCATGAAGGATTGATATTTTTTACCGAGTTTCACAGTCTATTGGAAGGATTTTCCTAATCTAACAATAAGTTAAAGAGTGTACATTATGGGGTGACATTGCCTTCTCCATATCAAGAAGTAGTTCCTATTTATTTATAAAAAACAAAGTCTGTGGAATTGTGACAAACCAGTAAGAACAGCATGAAGGATTGATATTTTTTACCGAGTTTCACAGTCTATTGGAAGGATTTTCCTAATCTAACAATAAGTTAAAGAGTGTACATTGAAAAATCACAGTTCTATCTTAACTTATAA
Source organism: Oreotragus oreotragus (assembly GCA_006410675.1). NCBI lineage: Eukaryota > Metazoa > Chordata > Mammalia > Artiodactyla > Bovidae > Oreotragus > Oreotragus oreotragus. Next base: position 196,073 of record SJYX01002984.1, on the reverse strand, counting down.
CTGGCAAAAATCTCTCCATTTTTCATCCTATGAATTTCTTGGGTGGAAAATATATTTCATATTAATTATATGCCATATATACATGACTGGACTTCCCAGGTGCCTCAGTGGTAAAGAATCTTCCTGCCAATGCAAGAGATATGGGTTCAGTTCCTTGGTCAAGAACTCCCCTGGGGTCAGAAATGGTAAGTATTCTTGCTGGGATAACCCCATGGACAAAGAGCCTGGAGGGCTACAGTCCACGGAATCAGAAAGAGTACTGAACAACAGCTAAGTGACTGAGCTGTAACCGTGTTCTCAGGTGAACATGATGGTATAACGAGCACTTTCATTGGAAGAGAAGAGCATCACCTTCTGTTGGCTCAGCGTGGCTTTTGGGTAACACAATATGAAGACATGGTCTATTAATTCTCCAGAGTTAGCGCAAGTTAGTCCCAGATTAGATCTTCAATTCTTTTTTTTTTTCTGTTTTTAATTTTATTCATTTTTTTAATGGTAAGTAATGATTTATTTTATTATTATTATTATTTTTAACTTTATTTTACTTTACAGTACTGTATTGGATTCGGCATACATTGACATGAATCCGCCACGGGTGTACACGAACTCCCAAATATGAACCCCCCCTCCCACCTCACACCCCACATCATCCCTCCGGATCATCCCCATGCACCAGCCCCAAGCATCCTGCCTCCTGCATTGAATCAATATAGTGAAAATGAATATATTACCCAAAGCAATCTACAGATTCAATGCAATCCCTATCAAGCTGCTGCTGCTGCTGCTGCTGCTGCTAAGTCACTTCAGTCGTGTCTGACTCTGTGTGACCCCATAGACAGCAGCCCAAGCTACCAGCGGTATTTTTCACAGAACTAGAATAAATAATTTCAAGATTTGTATGGAAATACAAAAAACCTTGAATAGCCAAAGCAATTTTGAGAAAGAAGAATGGAACTGGAGGAATAAACTTACCTGACTTCAGGCTCTACTACAAAGCCACAGTCATCAAGACAGAAATATAGATCAATGGAACAAAATAGAAAGCCCAGAGATAAATCCACACACATACGGACACCTTATCTTTGACAAAGGAGGCAAGAATATACAATGGAGTAAAGACAATCTCTTTAACAAGTGGTGCTGGGAAAACTGGTCAACCACTTGTAAAAGAATGAAACTAGATCACTTTCTAACACCACACACAAAAATAAACTCAAAATGGATTAAAGATCTAAATGTAAGACCAGAAACTATAAAACTCCTAGAGGAGAACATAGGCAAAACACTCTCC